>CATIUR010000003.1:174111758-174381077 GCA_949592205.1 Helichrysum umbraculigerum | reverse complement strand
CATACCGTTTAGCCCCATCTGAACTTCAGGAGTTGTCCTCTCAGTTACAGGAACTTCTGGATCGAGGATTCATTAGACCAAGTTCGTCACCTTGGGGAGCTCCGGTCTTATTTGTCAAAAAGAAGGACGGTTCTTTCCGAATGTGCATTGACTATCGAGAATTGAACAAATTGACCGTCAAGAACCGTTATCCACTTCCTCGCATTGATGATCTATTCGACCAACTTCAGGGTTCAAGTTTCTACTCAAAAATCGACCTGCGATCAGGTTATCATCAGCTACGAGTTCGCGACGCCGATATTCCAAAAACTGCTTTCAGAACTCGTTACGGGCACTACGAATTCCAAGTGATGCCCTTTGGTCTAACCAACGCACCGGCTGTATTCATGGACCTCATGAACCGGGTGTGCAAACCTTACCTCGATAAGTTTGTCATTGTCTTTATCGATGACATACTCATTTACTCGCGCAACGAGCAAGAACATGCGCAACACCTCAGAACCATCCTTGAACTACTTAGACACGAGGAGCTTTACGCTAAATTCTCTAAGTGTGAGTTCTGGATTCAAACCGTTCAATTTCTTGGTCACGTGATCGACAGTCAGGGAATTCACGTGGACCCATCAAAGATCGAGGCTATCAAAGACTGGCAAGCACCCACCTCTGCAACTGAAGTACGACAATTTTTGGGTCTTGCTGGGTATTATCGACGATTTATCGAAAACTTCTCCAAAATAGCTCAATCACTCACGGTACTGACTCAGAAGGACAAAAGGTTCGATTGGACCGAGAAACAAGAGTCAGCGTTCCAACTTCTGAAACAAAAGCTTTGCAGTGCTCCAATTCTTTCACTACCCGAAGGCACCGATGACTTCGTGGTATACTGCGATGCTTCTCACCAAGGTCTTGGTTGCGTGCTGATGCAACGAGACAAGGTCATTGCTTATGCCTCACGACAGCTAAAAATTCATGAAAAGAACTACACCACTCATGATCTCGAACTTGGAGCTGTCGTTTTTGCTCTCAAAATCTGGAGACATTATCTCTACGGCACTAAGTGCACTATCTTTACCGACCACAAAAGTCTCCAACACATCTTCGATCAGAAGGATCTCAATATGAGGCAACGTCGATGGGTCGAGTTGCTTACCGATTACGATTGTGAGATCAAGTACCATCCAGGGAAGGCTAATGTTGTAGCCGATGCCCTCAGTCGAAAGGAACGACCTAAACCACTTCGAGTCCGAGCCCTCAGTATGACCATTCATAACGATCTTACCATTCAAATTCATACAGCTCAGATCGAAGCCTTGAAAGCTGAAAACATCAAAAATGAAGCCTTGCGGGGCATTGACAAACAATTTGAAATCAAACCTAACGGGATTAGGTACTTCTCAAACCGAATCTGGTTGCCCAGTTTTGGGAACCTAAGAGACTTGGTGATGGACGAGGCTCACAAGTCTAAATATTCTATTCATCCCGGATCCGATAAGATGTACCACGGCATCAAGGAATTCTATTGGTGGCCAAACCTGAAAGCCGAAATCGCCACTTATGTCAGCAAGTGTCTTACTTGCTCGAAAGTCAAAACCGAACATCAGAAACCTCCTGGTTTACTCCAACAACCTGAAATCCCTGAATGGAAATGGGATCAAATTGCCATGGACTTCATAACCAAACTACCAAAGTCGTCGAGCGGTTGCGATACCATTTGGGTGATCGTCGATCGTCTCACCAAATCTGCTCATTTCCTGGCAATCAAAGAAAACGATAAAATGGAACGTCTTACACAAATCTACATCAAGGAAATCATTTCTCATCACGGTGTTCCAACCTCAATCATCTCTGACAGAGATGCCCGTTTCACCTCTCACTTTTGGCAATCACTTCAGAAAGCATTGGGTACCCGTCTTGATATGAGTACCGCGTACCATCCTCAAACCGATGGCCAAAGTGAACGAACCATTCAAACACTGGAAGACATGCTACGAGCCTGCGTAGTTGATTTCGGTACAAACTGGGAAAAACATCTACCGTTGTGCGAGTTTTCGTACAATAACAGTTATCATGCCAGCATTAAGACTGCACCTTTTGAGGCACTGTACGGTCGTAAGTGCCGATCACCGATCTGTTGGACTGAGGTGGGAGATAGTCAACTCACCGGTCCTGAACTCATTCACGCCACCACTGAGAAAATTGTGGAAATCCAAAATAGACTCAAAGCCGCACGTGATCGTCAGAAAAGTTATGCTGACGTGAGACGCAAACCACTCGAGTTCCAAGTTGGGGATCGAGTTCTCTTAAAAGTATCGCCTTGGAAAGGCGTCATCCGTTTTGGCAAACGCGGGAAGTTGAATCCCAGATACATCGGGCCTTTTGAGATCCTCGAAAGGATTGGTCCTGTAGCTTATCGATTGCAGCTGCCATCCGAACTCAGCAGCGTGCACCCTACTTTTCATATTTCAAATCTGAAGAAGTGTCTGTCTGATGAGACACTTATCATTCCATTAGATGAAATTCGTGTTGACGATAAACTTCACTTCGTTGAGGAACCCGCTGAAATTATGGACCGTGAGGTCAAACAACTGAAACAAAGTCGTATTCCCATCGTCAAGGTCAGATGGAATTCGCGGCGTGGTCCGGAATTCACTTGGGAACGGGAAGACCAAATGCGACTCAAATATCCTCAACTTTTCACTGATTCCACATCAAACACGACTTTGAGCTAAATTTCGGGACGAAATTCTTCTAACAGGGGGAGAATGTAACACCCGCCAAATTAGGACTAGAGATTAGTGCCTAATCGAATGTTAATACATGTAATTAGTTCCTGGTTAGGCTAATTAATGTATCGAATTATATATATTGTTGAATATATACGAATATGCGATTTGATTAAATCGTACGCAATTTAAATCGGATGTATTTCGATTCAAATTTAATATGGACGTTGGTGACAAATTTTATTAAATAACGTTGTTATGTCAAAAATATTATTATTATAATATTTCGTATTCGTTCGTATCATACAATCAGAAATTATACAATTTAAAAATGTAAAACGCGCAAACTAAATAAACCAACTTACATTATTAACTAAAACGTAAACTTAGTGGTAAAATAATTAAATAAAATATCACGTAATAATTTGTATTTAAAACGTACCATTTAATATTTAAAATAATTAATTAACGTTGAAACGACGGAGCAAACGAACACCGCACGGAGCGGGAACGCGGGGCGAAAAATGGGAGGATAACCTCCCATTTCCCACTCTCTTTTTCTCACTTTCTCATCTCTCTTTCTCTTTCCCCTTCCTTTTCTCTCAACTCCACCAACCACCCCCACCTTCAAAAATCTCACAAAAACGCAAAATAAACATATCAAACGACTTCGGATCTTCAAGATTTTTAGAGATTCACGACCACCGCGACACGATCTATCTTTCTATCTTTCCGAAATTTCATTTCGGCGATTTGTAAGTTTCCGACACCTCTCGTTTTTAAGTGTTTGTACTTGTTTGCGGTTTGTATCGACTTATAATGTTCAAATAAGGGTTGGGTAAAAGTTTTGGACCGAACGGAAACCGAAAAACTCGTTTTCGACCCATTTTCCGGCCAACAGACCGCTACGTCGCATTTGGCCCGGAAGTTATGCGACGTCAGCCTCTACGTCGCAAAACACCTCGTGACGTCGCATAGTGCGACGTCAGTCACAACGTCGCATTAAATTGCGACGTCGCATATAGCGACGTCAGCCTTAACGTCGCCAATACCTCACTACGTCGCATTTAGCGACGTAAGCCCCTACGTCGCAGAAATCACCTACGTCGCATTAGCGACGCAGCACCCTACGTCGCATTAAATTGCGAAACGTCGCCTTTAGCGACGTCATGCTCTACGTCGCAATCCTACCTGCGACGTCGCACCCTACGTCGCACAAACCAGAACCTCAAAAACACAGATTTTTACTAAGTGTCGAGACTCGAAATTTATCACTCGATTTTACCCAAATTCTGATCCAAATGCGTTTTTCGTCAAAGCAATATAGTTGAAATAAAAATTTTCCAAGCTGACCTGGCAGCTCGACCCCAGCCAGGGGCTCTGCCCCTTGGACCCCGCCAGGGGCTGCCGCCCCTTGGACCCCGCTACCAGGGGCGCTGCCCCCGGACCCCCGTACTTAGATTTCGTAACGGCTTCTAAAACACAATCAAAACACATTTTTCAAGTAAAACGCCACGAAATCAAAATAGTAATAATTGAGATTATTATTACAAATCCGTCACCAACGGGCCGTACACTTTTCAAACACTTAAACGTATCAACCAAATAGTGGAGATTTGGACATTATAGTTGGACGAACAACTACAAGGTAGTCTTATTAGATACCTTCGCATATTATAACCATCGCGTGTCATGGACACCCTCAGGTTACAAGTCTTTGGACTTCGATTCTCGGCTAATCATCCTCAGTTTATTTTCATAAACTCAACGACTCAGGTGAGTCTCATAGCCCCTCTTTTTACTGTTTTACTCAGGGGTGTGATATACTGCTCAAACTTTTAACATGTGAACGCAAGTACAAACTTTTCATATACTACATGAGTTTTTCGAAACTAATCATTTAAAGTCCTCCGTCAGCATAGTTGTTAATACGTTGTAGCGTGAATATTAGTATATGGTACCATATAGGATTGACCCTCCTCGTCCGGGTTAGCAAGCACTAACCGGGTAAACGGACGTACTAATATTTGGGAAGACGAATGTGGATTAGGCATTCGTGGAGGCACCTCGCCCGGAATTCTCTATAGGGGACCCGGCCCTCGAGTTAAGCTCAACTATGTGCTCATGGCTGTATACACGATGATTATCATTAAATTGCTGGATGCAATTCATTATTTAATTGCTGGATGCAATTCATTATTTAATTGCTGGATGCAATTCATTTTTAAATCTTGCGGTTCATACGATATTACTTGATTTCAAACCTGTGAGCTCACCAGCTTTATAGCTGACCTTTTAGCATATATCGCAGGTACCCAGCAGTAGGATGTTTCTGCTTCAGGATTTAGCTCGAGTCAGCATACAGACGATTGAGATTTTCTTGCATTAGTATATTTTGTACAAATACTTATGTACTGAAATCTCATTTTATTTAAACTCGAGCTATGTAAAGCTATAAATGTTGTAAACATTTCAGTTATCAATATATTTTGTTAAAACGACGCATATAGAGTCGTTTACTATATATCTTTGTGCTTTGTTATTGATTAGTAACACCCAAATCAAGCTTCCGCAAATCATCAAAATTTGGGGGTGTTACAGAAAATGTTCCTTTATTTCTTAAGAAATGGGAACCTGGTCTATGTTTAGACAATCATGAACCTGTTTGTGTGCCATTGTGGGTTTCTCTCATTGATCTGCCCATTGAATTATGGACTGGGGGTGGAATTAGTCAAGTGGTTAGTAGAGTGGGTAAACCAATTGTAATGGACAAGGTGACTAAGGAAAGATGTATTAAGCAAACTGGTAGGGCAGGGTATGCTAGAGTCCTTGTTGAAGTAAATGCTTGCAAAGAATTACCTGATTTTGTTAAAATTGTTTATCCTCCATGTGGTAGTGTGCCTGGTAAAGTAATCAATGTGAAGGTTGGATACCAATGGAAGCCGCCAAGATGTTCTTTCTGTAAAGTATTTGGTCATGGTTATGATAAGTGTGGAATTAGGCCTATGTCTGAAGATGAGATGAAGTTGAAAAAAATTAGAGAAGATGAAGCTAGGCAGAAGGAGTTAAAACAGAAATTGGATAATGATGGTGGATGGCAAGTGATGGGTAGGGGAAATAGAATTATTAAGGATGTTAATGGTAGCACAGTGGTCAAACCTCCTCAAGTTTGGAACAGAAATGGGTCAGGTAACAGATTTCAAGGTAAATTTGGATACCAAGGTGGGTTTGGGTTTCAAAAGGTCATTGGTGGTAGTAGTAGGCCTCAAAATAAAGCAAATGGTGGTATTGGTCAAAGTAATGGGTCCACAAAGGTGTCTGGTGGGTCTGGTACTAATATGCAACAAAAAGAGCAAAATAATGTTTCTGTGAATGCTGGTGTGGCAGGGAAAGGAAAGGAGAAAGTTGAATCATCAAAGGTTAATGTTAATAAGAGTAATAAGCAGCAGTTGAAAAAACAAGAGAAAGAGAAAGCTACTGTTAGTGGTTTGGAAACTTCAAATCCATATTCTTTGCTTGGTGATGAAGAAGGTAGAGTTCAAGAGCAATTAGATGATGAATATGATACTAGGTGGAAATTGTGGAACAGTCAAAAGGCCAATATTAAGAAGTATGTGCATAAGGATAAGCTACCATCAAAGGAAATTTTGAAGACATGGGACCCTGTTGAGGTAAAATACTTTTATTATCATTGTGAATGTGCTGGTTTAATTGATTTCTTGGAAGTTGAGGATAAGGGTGAAGTTCAATCAGATGATGATATGACTTCTACCTTTGTTAATGGTGATGATTTGGATTCTAATATGCTAGATCAGTGTAATCCTGATGCTAGTGGTCAAAAAACAGTTTTAAATGTTTAAGTTAGCTTGCTGGAATATTAGGGGTCTCAATGAAACTCCTAAACAAGCTGATGTCATTAATTTAATTAGGGAAAGTAATTGTAGTTTTTGTTGTGTTGTTGAGACAAAAGTTCTGTCTAAAAATTTGCTTAAGGTTGCAGATAGGATTTTTGGTAATTTGGCTTGGGCTGCTAATAATGCTTGTTGTAGTGGTAGAAAAAGAATTATGGTGGGTTGGAATCAAGCTGATGTTCATTGTAATGTTATGTATCAGAGTAATCAAGTTATGCATTGTAAGGTTACTCAATTAAGTAGTGGTAAGGTGTTTTTTTGTTCTGTGGTGTATGCTTCAAATGATGATGTTGAGAGAAGACAGTTATGGAAGGATTTATGTATTCAGAAAAGTCTGGTTGGTGATGTACCTTGGGTTATTATGGGGGACTTTAATGTTAGTTTGAATCCAGAGGATAAGTTTACTGGTTCTTCTACTGTTACTATGCCTATGCAGGAGTTTAGAGATTGTGTTGTGGATATAGAGGTTGAAGATCTTAATCATTTTGGTTTTCATTTTACATGGGTTCAAAAGAAGCATGCTATTGGGACAGATAAGGGTGTATTAAAAAAGTTGGATAGAGTCTTAGTGAATGGTGGTTTTATGGACAAGTTTGCTAATGCTCATGTGGAATTTTTACCATATTGTTTGTCTGACCATTGTCCTTTTGTGGTTAGTATTCCTAATATGGCTAAAAGGAAGCATAAGCCTTTTAAATTTAATAATCATCTTGCTAGCAAGGAGGAATTTTTACCTATGGTTAGAGAAGCTTGGAGTCAGAATGTTATTGGATATACTATGTTTTCTGTGGTTAGTAAATTGAAGGTTGTAAAGAAAAAAATGAGATGTTTAAACAGGATTAAGGGTAATGTCCATGGAAATGTGCAGATTTTGAGGGATGAATTGCAGAAAGTTCAAGTGGATGTGGAGAAGAATCCTGAGTGTAATGAATTGAGAGAGGAGGAATATTGTTACTATAAGGCTTATAAGGCTGCATTGCTTGATGAAGAGAAATTGTTAAAGCAAAAAAGTAAAGTTCAATGGTTGAGAGAGGGTGATGCAAACACAGCTTATTTTCATAAAGTGATAAAAGGCAGAGTCAATAGAAGTAGGGTGGAGGTTATTGAAGATGGGCAAGGTGCTAAGTTTTATGGGAATGATGTGCCAAAACAGTTTGTCAAGTATTTTGAGGAAATGTTGGGCAAGAAATACCATGTTATTGATATAGATAGGCCTGATGAGCTTTTTCCTAATAAAATTTCTCCACAGGCTGCTCAATTTATGATAAGAAGTGTGGAGGACAGTGAAATTAAAGATGCTCTTTGGAGCATTGATGAGAATAAGTCTCCTGGACCTGATGGGTTTAATTCTAAATTTTTCAAGGCTTCATGGTCTGTTATTGGTGCTGAAGTGAGTAAGGCTGTTAAAGAGTTTTTTGTTAATGGTAAGCTTTTGGGGGAAGTTAATGCTACCTTAATTGCCCTTGTGCCAAAGAATAGTTGTCCTCAATTTGTGGCTGATTTTAGGCCTATATCTTGTTGTAATGTTCTGTATAAGATCATAAGCAAGATTTTGGCTAATAGAATCAAATTGTATTTGGATGATATTGTTGATGTTAACCAGTCTGCTTTTATTCCTGAGAGACAGATTAGTGATAATGTACTTCTTGCTCAAGAGTTAATGAGAGGGTATAATTGGAAGAAAGCTAAAGATAGGTGTTCTTTTAAGATTGATATTAGTAAAGCTTATGATACGGTTGATTGGGATTTTCTTCAAATCATTTTGGTGCAGTTTGGTTTTCCAATGGGTATGGTTAAATGGTTAATGGCATGTATTACAACTCCTTCATTTGCTATTTCAGTAAATGGTGACCAATATGGTTATTTCAAGGGGAAGAGAGGACTGAGGCAGGGAGACCCATTATCTCCATACTTGTTTACATTGGTTATGGAAGTGCTGAATTTGTGCTTGAAAAGAAGAATTAGGGATAAGGGGAAATTCAAATATCATCCTGATTGTGAGAAATTGCAATTGACTCATCTTTGTTTTGCAGATGATTTGCTAATGTTCTGTAAAAGTGATAAGGTTTCTGTACAAGTTTTGAAAGATGCTCTTGATGAATTTGGGAGTTATTCTGGTTTGAAACCCAACTTGTTTAAAAGCACCATGTTTTTCGGGAATGTTAAAGATGAGGATAGGGCTGATATTCTTAATATCATGCCTTTTGAAGTTGGGAAATTTCCTGTAAGGTATCTTGGAGTTCCTTTAATTTCATCCAGATTGCTTTATAAAGACTGCAATAGCTTATTGGATAAAGTGAAGAAAAGAGTTGCTGATTGGAAGAATAAGAGCCTTTCTTTTGCTGGTAGACTTCAGCTTATTCAGTCTGTTCTCTCTGCTATTCAGGTATATTGGATGTCCATGTTTTTATTGCCTAAAGCTGTTGTTCTTGATATTGAAAGATTGATGCGTGATTTTCTGTGGAGAGGGTATGATAATAGTAGGGGAATGGCTAAGGTTGCATGGAAAGATGTTTGTTTTTCAAAGAGTCAAGGGGGGTTAGGTATTAGATCTGTTGCTGATTGGAATAGAACTTTGGTTTCTAAGCATATTTGGAATGTTGTTTCTAATAAAAAGTCCTTATGGGTGAAATGGGTCAAGATATATAAATTGGGGAATAAGAATTTTTGGGAAGTTAATGTGGATTATAATGCTTCTAGTAGTTGGAGAAACTTATTGAATATGAGAGAGAGTATTAGAAGCAAAATATTCCATAGGTTGGGTGATGGTAAAAATACTTCTTTTTGGTTTGATTATTGGCACCCTGCTGGACCACTTTGTTGCATTGTTCCTAGTAGCCAGATTTATGCTTCTAGGTTGGGTGCTAAGTGTATGGTTAGAGATTGTATGAGAGATGGTGTTTGGGTTTGGCCATATGAGTTAATTGAGTATTATGAAACTGTTTTTTCTTCTTTTATTCCTAAGTTGACTGTGGGGATTGAAGATAAGATAAAATGGAGAGATCAATGGGGTAGGATTAAAGATTATGAAGTTAGTATAGCTTGGCATGATCTCAGGGTTTCTAGAGATGAAGTTAAATGGCATAAAATGGTTTGGTTTACTCAAAATATTCCACGACATGCATTCATGCTTTGGGTGGCTGTTAATGGTCGTTTGAGCACTCAGGATAGGTTGGAAAAATGGGAGGTGCAGCATGGGCAAAAATGTGCTTTTTGTAAGTTAAAAATGGATTCCCATGATCATTTATTTGTTGACTGTTTATATGCAAAAGAAGTGTGGAAACAGTTTAGAGGGAAAGCTAAAATGGATGATGTTATTGATCTTATTATTAATGGTGGGTTGTCATGGTTTGAGCTTGTTGAAAAGCTTGCTGATAGACCATGTAATAAGGGTATTTGGAGTGTGATTTGGCGCTTGGTTGTTACTGCTGTAGTGTATCACATTTGGCAAGAACGGAATTATAGGTTGTTTCAAGGTAAAGAGAGAGACGTGCATGTGTTGTGTCAAGGAATTATGGAAGCTATTAGGTTGAGATTGCTTGGTCTGAAAGTGGCTGCTTCAATGCAATCTAGACAAGCTGCTGTTATTTGGAAGTTTGGTGTTTGTAATGGTGATAAAGGGGTTGGTTATTTGTGATGATGATATATGATAATGTTAATATAAGGTGGGGAGGATGTAATTTTAAAGTCATGAATCATGAGAAGGATGGTAGTGTGCAAAATGTTAATGGTTCGGACTGCAGGTATTGGTTTGGTTATTATACTTCTAATCGTGGTTATATATGTGTGGATGGTATATGGTTGATTAAATTGAGTGTTTTGACTTTTTGGTGTCAACAATGAAAGTCAAACATTTCTCAAAATGGATATGTGGTTGATGTTAATAAATTGGAAGCTTTTGATAAGTGTTTTTATGAGGTATTAAAGAACAGAGGTCACAGGGGTTTGATTTGGTGTAAATATTGGTGGATATGGGCTATGGAAGGATGGGTTGCTAGGCGATATCAGTGGTATGGAATTGATTTCAAGATTTTTTGTGGGCTTACTTGTATTGTGAGATGGGCTCTTATTTTGTATTGGGCTAAATGGGGTAATGGATGGAAGTATATGTTGATGAGTTGGGCTTATGGGTGTGGTCGGGATGGGTTGAAGACTGAAGATCTGAAGACAGAAGATATGCAGAATATGGGGTTTAATATTGAGTTGGGCTTTTATGGTTGTAATGGGCCGCATGTAAATGGGGTTGAAGATATGAAGTGGGCTGATTTGGAGATGGTGTGTAGTGAAGAATTGAAAATCAACTTGAAGATGGTTTGTATTTGTTTTGATAGGTTTTATTGTAAAAATGGTCATATTTTTGATCATTTTAGAGTTTGTCGTTTTATATTTTCGTATTAGAAATGGTCATTGTAGTTTGGTTATGAATTTATGTAACAATGGCCATTATAGGGGGGATATTAATTTAGTTATAGTTATAGGGTTTTGTGTAAGTGTTTGGGATGTTCACTAAAAACATCTCCTCGGGAATACCCGTTGTAAACGTGTAACTTTTTATTTTTGGTTGGTATAAAATTTTTCCGGGGTACCGTCCCCTTTACCCAAAAAAAAAAAAACCCTAAACCCTAAACCCTAAAAACCCTAAACCCTCCCGTGTATTTTCTCTAGTTTGAAGGTGCGATTGTGGGCGATTGTACGGACAGTGTACCTCCGACCATTGATTTCATCGATTCCAGCTTATAAATTCGTTAAAACCTCCCTATAATCACTGATTAAGCTCATGGATCCTTCATCTAATCCTTCTGTGTTGCTCAATCGTCCTCCAGATCCTCCAGATCTGGATGATTCTGAAATTTTTCAAACCCCGTCTCAAAGGCTGTCTGAAGCAACTCCACCTGTGAAATTGAGTCCAGCGGAGATCCGAGCAAAGCTAAGGTCATCTAAACGTCAATCTATTGATGTTGATAAGGATCAAAATATGGTGTTCCAGAGTATTCAATCGGAAATATTGGATAAAAACTCAAAAAATGTCAGGAATAAAAAACGTAAACAAAAGATGAAGAAAGGTGTTGTGGAGCAAGGTTATGCTAATTCTGTGCATGTTATGAAGAAAATAAAACCACCTACATCTATTCCTAAGCTGCAATTCAACCATGGTGTGTCTACAGTTCAAGATGCTCAGATGTCAGACGTGTCTCTGTCAGATCTTCAAAACAAAGGTATCTCTAATTCAATTGATCAAATGAATAAGAAATTGGTAGTGCAACCTGGTATAAATACTATGGATGATGTATTACATGTTAATCCTGTTTCTACTGCGGAACAGATTAGTGGTCAATTTGAATTTAGAACATCAGTGAAAGGTAATAAAAAAGTTGAACCTGTGATGCTTAAGAAAACACCTATTGTTTGTTCTAAAAACAAGAAGGTGGATAGCCCTGATACCCCTGTTAAGGTGACTACTGTTACATCACCTTCTTATGCTATGAATTTTAAAACCACTACTGAATCAGTTGTGAGAATTCTTAAAAAGGGTGAAGTGGATTATAGTCAAGTAGGAGTGAATGGTAATACTATTGGGTCTGGGTTGGGACACGAGTGGGATGTTAATGCAGTAAATGATGCTGAAATGGGTATTATGAGTGATGATCTTATTTCAAATGAAGTGAAGGTTTCTAATGCTGCTGTTGAGTTGAGTGATTATATGGGAGATGTAGATGTAATGGCTAAGGGTAGTGGTGTGAATGATGCTATTAAGGTCACTACAGCTAATAAGGCACATGTTAATTTGAATGGGGTTAACAATAGTAAGAATGTGACTGGTCAAACACCTAATGTTTGGGCAACACAACGGGTATCTTTTGCTGAGTTATTAAAAAAGAGTAAAGAGGATGATGAGGTGAAAATGGAGTATGTTCCACCTGTTGTATTAGATAATGGACAGAAAAGGGTAATGTTCACTACTGAAGAGGTACAAAAGGGTGGTAGTCACTTTAGTTTACAGTTATATGGATATTTCATTGGAACATCTATGGATTACCAAGTTGTGAATACAAATTTGAGAAGAATGTGGAGGGCATATGATTTAAAAGAAGTGACAAAGACAGCTGCTGGCTTCTATCTCTGTAAGTTTAAAAGTGAAAAGGGCATGAAAACTGTCCTGGAAAGTGGTCCATGGTTGGTAGGTAATGTACCTTTCTTTATCAATCAGTGGGAGCCAGGGGTGTGGCTAGAAAGAATTGAACCTGAAAAGGTTCCATTGTGGGTATGCATTCATAATATACCCATAGAATTGTGGAATGGTAAGAGCATTGGCAAACTTGTGAGTGGAATAGGGAGACTAATTCTAATGGATAAAATTACCATGGATAGGTGTATAAATAAAACAGGTAGGCTTGGATATGCTAGAATTCTAGTGGAAGTGTATGCTGAAGAGGAATTGCCTAATTTTATTGAGTTTGGATATCCAGCAATTGGATCTTTTGCACCAAAGGTTGGTAAGCTTGATGTTAGCTATCAATGGAAGCCGCCATTATGCACATTTTGTAAGGTGTTTGGGCATAATTTTAAGCAGTGTAAGATGAGGCCTATTACTGATGAAGAGGAAGCTGCTAAGGTGATCAAAGATGCATTGAAGGTTAAGGAAAATATTACCAAAGTTGGATGTCAAAATGATGATGATGAGGGGTTTCAGGTTGTGGGAACAAAGAATAAAATCATTAATAGATTGAATTCTGAATGGAGACAGAGTATGATGGGTGGTTATAAGGGGAATCAATTCAGAGGTAATCAAAACCAAATGAAGCAACATGTGTCTTATGGGCAGAATACACAACAATTTCAGAAAAAAGGAGTATTACCAACTAAAGGCAGTGTGTTTGATAGAATTAGAGCTAGTGGTTCAGTTGTTAATGGCCAAACAAAGATTAATGATCAGGCATTAAAAGCCAAAACTGTTGATATGGGAAAGCTTATTGATGAATGTTCTGTACCTGTTGATGGCTATCAATTTCAAGCTACAAAAATGGTGAATGATTCTCCTAAACCAGGTACATCTTCTGATATTTATTCTCAATTGAATAGCTCTAGAGATAGAAAGATTAGCAAGGGGGCAATTGGGAATAATAGTGGGAAGGGTAATCAACTGAAACTGAAACTGAAGTACGTTGTTGTGAAGAAAGCTAATGATGTGAGGGATAAAATGAGTTCTGTGATGGAACTAAATGATTTTCCAACTTCAAACCCATATAGTGCATTGAATGATGAGGGAAATGAAATGGAGGATTCAGACTCTGATGATGATTGGGATGTGGAACATAAATTGTATGGTTATCAAATAAAGGCTGTTATGAGTAGTTTGGAGAAGAGGATTGGTCCATCAAAAGAGACCATTCTGGGTTGGAATGATAGTCAGATTGACTATTATAATGAGAAATGTAAAGAATATGGTCTAGATTCAATTCCTGAACAAGAAGATGTAGGTTCAGAAACTGATGGTACAGCTCAGTTTATGAGGATTGAGAATGATGAGGTTAAGGCTCGGGAACAGTGTATTGAGAGCAGCCAAATCCCACAAGGTTTAAATGGATGTTAAGATTATGGCATGGAATGTTAGAGGGTTGAGTAACACTACTAACCAGAAGGAGGTCATGCAGTTTATGAGGGAAGGAAATTTTAGTGTATGTGGATTAATTGAGACACACTTGCTTAAAGACAATTTGATCAAGGTTGGTAATAAATTGTTTGGTCATTGGGAGTGGATTTCTAATTATTCTAGTTGTGATGGGGGCACTAGAATATTGCTAGGATGGGATCCAAATGTTGTAAGGCTTATGCTTGTGGATCAGCATTATCAAGCTATGCATTGTTTTGTGGATCCAATAGATGGGCAAAAAGGTTTCTATTGTTCAATCATTTATGGTTATCATAGGATGGTTCCAAGGAGGCAGTTATGGAAGAGTTTGAAAGTTCATAAAAAAGTAGTTAAAAACTCACCTTGGGTAATACTTGGTGATTTTAATGCTACTATGGATCCTTCAGAACATTCTGCTGGACCATCTTGCATTACTAAAAGCATGATTGAATTCTTAGAATGTGCAAATGAAGTTGAGATAGATGATATTGGAATGTCTGGGCTAAAGTATACATGGAACCAAACGCCAGGTAAAACAGATGGTGTGTTGAAAAAGCTAGATAGGGTAATGGGGAATATGAGTTTTATGAGTTCATTCCCGACTGCTCATGCTCATTTCTTCCCATTTTTGAAGTCTGATCATTCCCCTATGGTGTTGACTTTTCCTGAGATGCAGAGATCTAAGCCTAGGCCATTTAAATTTCATAATTATCTGGTTAATAAGGTGGATTTTTTATCTGTAGTAAAGGCTAATTGGAATGACAATGTCCATGGCTGTGCAATGTTCAAATTGGTGTCAAAATTAAAGAAGATGAAGAAACCTATGAGGAAATTGAATTACAGTCAAGGAAATGTATTTGAAAAAGTTAAATTTTTGAAGACTGAGCTTGCTGCTATTCAAACTGCTGTTGAGAAGGACCCATTTAATAAAGATTTAAGGTTTGAAGAGGCTACTTATCTTAAAGCCTATAATGAAGCTGTTAAGGATGAGGAATTGTTTTTGAAACAGAAAGCAAAGGTTGAGTGGTTGCATGAGGGGGACCAAAATACAAAATATTTTCACAAGGTTGTGAAGGGGAGAATTAATAAAAGCAGAATTGACTCAATTGAAAATATGCAAGGTGAAAGATTTTTTGGGCAACAGGTTGCTGATCAATTTGTTGGTCATTTTAAAAATGTTTTGGGGGTCAAGAGGGATGTGGTACCATTTGAAGATCCATTGCAGTTGTTTACAAAAAAGATTTCAACTGAAAGTGCAGAAGACATGATTAAACCTATCACTGTTGAAGAAATCAAATGTGCTTTGTTTGATATTGCAGATGATAAGGCACCTGGTCCAGATGGGTATTCCTCAAAGTTTTTTAAGGCTGCATGGGGAATTGTTGGAAATGAGGTGTGCAAAGCTGTTAATGAATTTTTTCAAAATGGCAAGCTATTGAAGGAGATTAATGCCACTGTCATTTCACTTGTTCCTAAAGTCCAGGTACCTCAAAAAGTCTCTGAATTTAGACCAATAGCTTGTTGTAATGTTATCTATAAGTGTATTAGTAAGGTCATTACTAATAGACTTAAAGGTGTTCTTGATGTGATTGTGGATGAAAATCAGAGTGCATTTATACCTGGACGACAAATAAGTGATAATATATTATTAACTCAAGAGTTAATGAAGAATTATCACAGAAATAGAGATGTTTCAAGGTGTGCCTTCAAGATAGATATTCAGAAAGCATATGACACAGTGGAATGGGATTTTTTGAGAAACTGTTTGGTCCATTTTGGGTTTCCTCAGCAGATGGTTAAATGGATCATGACTTGTGTTACTACCACTGCCTTCACTATTAACTTAAATGGTGAACACAAGGGTTTTTTTCAAGGAGCAAGAGGGCTTAGACAGGGTGATCCAATGTCACCCTATCTGTTTACACTTGTAATGGAAGTCCTCAACCTTATTATAAAAAGGCAAATTGAGAATGATGAGGATTTTCAATATCATTGGAGATGTAATGAGCTTAAATTAACACATCTCTGTTTTGCAGATGATTTATTATTGTTTTGCAATGGTGATAGGAAATCTGCTCATGTGTTAAGGAAAGCTTTGGATGAATTCACAAGTGTATCTGGGCTGGAGCCAAGTATGGAGAAGAGCACTGCATTTTTTAGTAATGTTCCAGTGAGTACTAGGAGGCAAATATCACAGGTAATGCCTTTTAAAATTGGTGAATTACCTGTTAGATATTTAGGGGTACCATTGTTATCCACTGGATTAAGAATTAAAGACTGCAGCTGTTTAATTGACAGAGTTAAGAAAAAGATATTGGATTGGAAAAATAAGTCCCTTTCATTTGCTGGGAGGTTGCAATTGATTAACTCAGTCCTATGTTCTTTGCAAGTATATTGGGCTTCCATGTTCATTTTACCTAAAAAAATTTCTGGTGAGATTGAAAGGTTGATTAGGGGGTTCTTATGGTGTCAAGGTGAATTCAAAAAGGGGAAAGCTAAGGTTAATTGGGAGGAAGTTTGTAGACCAAAACAGAAAGGGGGGTTGGGTATCAAAAGATTACACACTTGGAATGTTGCTCTTATGTGTAAGCATGTGTGGAATATGGCAACAAACAAGAACTCCATTTGGGTTAAATGGGTGAATGAAGTAAAGCTAAAAGGAAGAAATTTTTGGGCCTATCAATCTCCTGCTGACTCCTGTTGGAGTTGGAGGAAGATAATTAAATGTAGAGATGAAATCAGGGGATTGGTGGTTCATAGGCTTGGAAATGGAAATGCCACTTCAGCTTGGTATGATAATTGGCATCCAATGGGTCCATTGGGAAATGTCATTACATACAAAGATTTATATAGAGCTGATTTGGAGAGAAGTGCAATAGTATCAGATATTGTGCAACATGGAGAGTGGTTAATACCTGAGGAGTGGAGAGATAAGTTCAGAATGTTTTTTGATTTGCCAACTCCTGTGTTAATATCTGATAGAGAGGATAAAGTAATGTGGAAAACAAAAAAAGGGAATACTGTTCATTTTTCTATTAAGCATGTATGGACTGATATATCAGATGAATGTGAGAAGGTAGGATGGGCTAATTTGGTATGGTTTAGTCAGAGTATTCCCAGGCACTCATTTATACTTTGGGCTGCAATTCATTGTAAATTAAGGACATATGATAAGTACTTGGTGGGAGAAGCACAGGAAACATTGTATTGTCCATTTTGTAGTGTTCAGAGAGATAATCACAATCATCTTTTCTTTGAGTGTGAATATCCTAATGAGGTTTGGTGTAATATGAAGAGTATGGCCAGGATTGATTATGCCCCTGATACATGGGTGGATATAATTAATTACCTCCAACAGAGACCTATTAATAAATCTATATGGAGTGTGATTCAGAGGTTGGTTTTGGGGGCCACTGTTTACTTTGTTTGGCAAGAAAGAAATCTGAGAATTTTTCAAGGTAAATCAAGGTCTGTTAATTGCCTTGTTGAACAGATTCAAAATGTGGTGAGACTTAGGTTGATGGGTCTTAAAATCAGAGTGTCAAGACAATCAATTGATGCTGCTGAGATATGGAATATTCAGTTGGAAAGTAGCATGAATGGCAGGGCCAAATCAAAAAAGTCATTATGATGCATAGCTGGGTTAAATTCTATGAAGAGGGTGACAATGCATATGGGAGGCTGGAAGTTAAGTGTTGTGGAGCTAAATGGAGAAATGAAATGAAGATGGTAGATCAGATACTTTGAAGACCGAAGATTTTGAAGCCATGAAGAATAGAAGACTGAAGATCGAAGACTTGAAGATTTTTGTGTTTTTGTCTTATAGGTTGCATTGTAAAAATGGTCATTTTTGTGACCATTTTAGATTGTCTTTTTATTTTTCTAGTGTTGGCCATTTTAGATTTCATAAGTATTTTTGTAAAAATGGCCGACATAGGAAGTGGTTTAGATAAAGGTTAGTAATACGTTTTTTGTATGTGTTTTAGACGTTCACTAAAAACGTCTCCTCGGGTATACCCGTTGTAAACGTGTAATTCTTTTTTGATGATCTAATAAAATTTTGTCGGGGGTACCGTCCCCTTTACCCAAAAAAAAAAAAAACCCTAAACCCTAAACCCTAAACCCCAAACCCCGAACCCCGAACCCCGAACCCCGAACCTCGAACCCCGAACCCCGAACCCCGAACCCCGACCCCCGACCCCCTACCCCCGACCCCCGACCCCAGACCCCCGACCCCAGACCCAGACCCCAAACCCTAAATTTTGTTGTTCTCTTGTTTGATTTCCATCTTTCTGCTATGAAATCAACAGTTGGTGATCCTCCTGATCCTCCTGATCCTCCTAAACCCCAGACCCAGACCCCAGACCCCAGACCCTACCCCCTACCTGAAACCCGAAACCCCCGACCCCCGACCCCCGACCCCCGACCCCAGACCCCAGGATAGATTTCCCCGTAATATGAAATGTTAAAAAAAGAATTTTACGAAGATAAGTTAACGATTAAAATCTACAAGCCAATTACAATGTGAATTTCGTAGTAAAAATACCTGAATTCTTAAAAACTAAATTTTTTCTTTTGGTATATTCGGGTATCTAATTGCTCTCGTGGATAGATTTCCCCGAAATATGAAATGTTAAAAAAAGAATTTTGCGTAGATAAGTTACCGATTAAAATCTACAAGCCAATTACAGTGTGAATTTCGTAGTAAAAACACCCGAATTTTTGAAAACTAAATTTTTTCTTTTGATCTATTCGGGTATCTAATTGCTCTCGTGGATAGATTATCCCGAAATATGAAATGTTAAAAAAAGAATTTTAGGAAGAGAAGTTACCGGTTAAAATCTACAAGCCAATTACAGTGTGAATTTCGTAGTACAAACACCCGAAATCTTAAAAATCAAATTTTTTCTTTTGGTCTATACGGGTATCTAATTGCTCTCGTGGATAGATTTCCCCGTAATATGAAATGTTAAAAAAAGAATTTTACGAAGATAAGTTAACGATTAAAATCTACAAGCCAATTACAATGTGAATTTCGTAGTAAAAACACCCGAATTCTTAAAAACTAAATTTTTTCTTTTGGTCTATTCGGGTATCTAATTGCTCTCGTGGATAGACTTCCCCGAAATATGAAATGTTAAAAAAAGAATTTTACGAAGATGAGGTACCGATTAAAATCTACAAGCTAATTACAGTGTGAATTTCGTAGTAAAAACACCCGAATTCTTAAAAACCAAATTTTTTCTTTTGGTCTATTCGGGTATCTAATTGCTTTCGTGGATAGATTTCCCCGAAATATGAAATGTTAAAAAAAGAATTTTACGAAAAGGAAATACCGATTAAAATACCCAAGCCAATTACAGTGTGAATTTCGTAGTAAAAACACCCGAATTCTTGAAAACCAAATTTTTTCTTTTGGTCTATTCGGGTATCTAATTGCTCTCGTGGATAGACTTCCCCGAAATATGAAATGTTAAAAAAAGAATTTTACGAAGACGAGGTACCGATTAAAATCTACAAGCTAATTACAGTGTGAATTTCGTAGTAAAATCACCCGAATTCTTTAAAACCTATTTTTTTTCTTTTTGTCTATTCGGGTATCTAATTGCTCACGTGGATAGATTTCCCCGAAATATGAAATGTTAAAAAAAGAATTTTACGAAGAGGAGATACCGATTAAAATCTACAAGCCAATTACAGTGTGAATTTCGTAGTAAAAAAACCCGAATTCTTGAAAAACCAAATTTTTTCTTTTGGTCTATTCTGGTATCTAATTGCTCTCGAGGATAGACTTCCCCGAAATATGAAAGGTTAAAAAAAGAATTTTACGAAGACGAGGTACCGATTAAAATCTACAAGCTAATTACAGTGTGAATTTCATAGTAAAAACACCAGAATTTTTAAAAACCAAATTTTTTCTTTTGATCTATTCGGGTATCTAATTTCTCTCGTGGATATATTTCCCCAAAATATGAAATGTAAAAAAAAGCATTTTATGAAAAGGAGTTACAGATTAAAATCTACAAGCCAATTACAGTGTGAATTTCGTAGTAAAAACACCTGAATTCTTGAAAACCAAATTTTTTCTTTGGTCTATTCGGGTATCTAATTGCTCTCGTGGATAGACTTCCCCGAAATATGAAATGTTAAAAAAGAATTTTACGAAGAAGAGGTAACGATTAAAATCTACAAGCCAATTACAATGTGAATTCCGTAGTAAAAACACCCGATTTCTTAAAAAACCAATTTTTTTTTCTTTTGGTCTATTCGGGTATCTAAATGCTTTCGTGTATAGATTCCCCGAAATATGAAATGTTAAAAAAAGAATTTTACGAAGATAAGTTACCGATTAAAATCTACATGCCAATTAGAGTGTGAATTTCCTAGTAAAAACACCAGAATTCTTAAAAACCAAAATTTTCTTTTGGTCTATTCGGGTATCTAATTGCTCTCGTGGATAGATTTTCCCGAAATATAAAATGTTAAAAAAAGAATTTTACGAAGAGAAATTACCGATTAAAATCTACAAGCCAATTACAGTGTGAATTTCGTAATAAAAACACCCGAATTCTTGAAAACCAAATTTTTTCTTTTGGTCTATTTGGGTATCTAATTTCTCTCGTGGATATATTTCCCCGAAATATGAAATGTTAAAAAAAGCATTTTATGAAAAGGAGTTACAGATTAAAATCTACAAGCCAATTACAGTGTGAATTTCGTAGTAAAAACACCCGAATTCTTGAAAACCAAATTTTTTCTTTTGGTCTATTCGGGTATCTAATTGCTCTCGTGGATAGACTTCCCCGAAATATGAAATGTTAAAAAAAGAATTTTACGAAGACGAGGTACCGATTAAAATCTACAAGCTAATTACAGTGTGAATTTCGTAGTAAAAACACCCGAATTCTTAAAAACCAAATTTTTTTTTTTTTGTCTATTCGGGTATCTAATTGCTTTCGTAGATAAATTTCCCCGAAATATGAAATGTTAAAAAAAGAATTTTACGAAAAGGAAATACCGATTAAAATACCCAAGCCAATTACAGTGTGAATTTCGTAGTAAAAACACCCGAATTCTTAAAAACCAAATTTTTTCTTTTGGTCTATTCGGGTATTTAATTGCTTTCGTGGATAGATTTTCCCGAAATATGAAATGTTAAAAAAATAATTTTACGAAGAGGAGGTACCGAGCAAAATATATAAGCCAATTACAGTGTGAATTTCGTAGTAAAATCACCCGAATTCTTTAAAACCTATTTTTTTTCTTTTTGTCTATTCGGGTATCTAATTGCTCACGTGGATAGATTTCCCCGAAAAATGAAATGTTAAAAAAAGAATTTTACGAAGAGGAGATACCGATTAAAATCTAAAAGCCAATTATAGTGTGAATTTTGTAGTAAAAACACCCTAAACCCTAAACCCTAACCCCTAACCCCTAACCCCTAACCCCCCGACCCCTAAACCCCCGACCCCCCGACCCCCCGACCCCCGACCCCTGAACTCTGACCCCTGACCCCCTAACCCCAGACCCCAGGATAGATTTCCCCGTAATATGAAATGTTAAAAAAAGAATTTTACGAAGATAAGTTAACGATTAAAATCTACAAGCCAATTACAATGTAAATTTCGTAGTAAAAACACCCGAATTCTTAAAAACTAAATTTTTTCTTTTGGTATATTCGGGTATCTAATTGCTCTCGTGGATAGATTTCCCCGAAATATGAAATGTTAAAAAAAGAATTTTGCGTAGATAAGTTACCGATTAAAATCTACAAGCCAATTACAGTGTGAATTTCGTAGTAAAAACACCCGAATTTTTGAAAACTAAATTTTTTCTTTTGATCTATTCGGGTATCTAATTGCTCTCGTGGATAGATTTTCCCGAAATATGAAATGTTAAAAAAAGAATTTTAGGAAGAGAAGTTACCGATTAAAATCTACAAGCCATTTACAGTGTGAATTTCGTAGTACAAACACCCGAAATCTTAAAAACCAAATTTTTTCTTTTGGTCTATACGGGTATCTAATGGCTCTCGTGGATAGATTTCCCCGTAATATGAAATGTTAAAAAAAGAATTTTACGAAGAAAATTTAACGATTAAAATCTACAAGCCAATTACAATGTGAATTTCGTAGTAAAAACACCCGAATTCTTAAAAACTAAATTTTTTCTTTTGGTATATTCGGGTATCTAATTGCTCTCGTGGATACTCTTCCCCGAAATATGAAACGTTAAAAAGCGAATTTTACGAAGACGAGGTACCGATTAAAATACACAAGCCAATTACAGAGTAAATTTCGTAGTAAAAACACTCGAATTCTTTAAAACCAAATTTTTTCTTTTGGTCTATTCGGGTATCTAATTGCTCTCGTGGATAGATTTCCCCGATATCTGAAATGTTAAAAAAAGAATTTTAAGAAGAGGAGGTAACGATTAAAATCTACAAGCCAATTATAGTGTGAATTTCGTAGTAAAAACACCCGAATTCTTAAAAACCAAATTTTTTCTTTTGATCTATTCGGGTATCTAATTTCTCTCTTGGATATATTTCCCCGAAATATGAAATGTTAAAAAAAGCATTTTATGAAAAGGAGTTACCGATTAAAATCTACAAGCCAATTACAGTGTGAATTTCGTAGTAAAAACACCCGAATTCTTGAAAACCAAATTTTTTCTTTTGGTCTATTCGGGTATCTAATTGCTCTCGTGGATAGACTTCCCCGAAATATGAAATGTTAAAAAAAGAATTTTACGAAGACGAGGTACCGATTAAAATCTACAAGCTAATTACAGTGTGAATTTCGTAGTAAAAACACCTGAATTCTTAAAAACCAAATTTTTTCTTTTGGTCTATTCGGGTATCTAATTGCTTTCGTGGATAAATTTCCCCGAAATATGAAATGTTAAAAAAAGAATTTTACGAAAAGGAAATACCGATTAAAATACCCAAGCCAATTACAGTGTGAATTTCGTAGTAAAAACACCCGAATTCTTAAAAATTGAATTTTTTCTTTTGGTCTATTCGGGTATTTAATTGCTTTCGTGGATAGATTTCCCCGAAATATGAAATGTTAAAAAAATAATTTTACGAAGAGGAGGTACCGATTAAAATATATAAGCCAATTACAGTGTGAATTTCGTAGTAAAATCACCCGAATTCTTTAAAACCTTTTTTTTTTCTTTTTGTCTATTCGGGTATCTAATTGCTCACGTGGATATATTTCCCCGAAATATGAAATGTTAAAAAAAGAATTTTACGAAGAGGAGATACCGATTAAAATCTACAAGCAAATTACAGTGTGAATTTCGTAGTAAAAACACCCGAATTCTTGAAAACCAAATTTTTTCTTTTGGTCTATTCTGGTATCTAATTGCTCTCGTGGATAGACTTCCCCGAAATATGAAATGTTAAAAAAAGAATTTTACGAAGACGAGGTACCGATTAAAATCTACAAGCTAATTACAGTGTGAATTTCATAGTAAAAACACCAGAATTTTTAAAAACCAAATTTTTTCTTTTGGTCTATTCGGGTATCTAATTTCTCTCGTGGATATATTTCCCCGAAATATGAAATGTTAAAAAAAGCATTTTATGAAAAGGAGTTACAGATTAAAATCTACAAGCCAATTACAGTGTGAATTTCGTAGTAAAAACACCCGAATTCTCGAAAACCAAATTTTTTCTTTTGGTCTATTCGGGTATCTAATTGCTCTCGTGGATAGACTTCCCCGAAATATGAAATGTTAAAAAAAGAATTTTACGAAGAGGAGATACCGATTAAAATCTACAAGCCAATTACAGTGTGAATTTCGTAGTAAAAACACTCGAATTCTTGAAAAACCAAATTTTTTCTTTTGGTCTATTCTGGTATCTAATTGCTCTCGTGGATAGACTTCCCCGAAATATGAAAGGTTAAAAAAAGAATTTTACGAAGACGAGGTACCGATTAAAATCTACAAGCTAATTACAGTGTGAATTTCATAGTAAAAACACTAGAATTTTTAAAAACCCAATTTTTTCTTTTGGTCTATTCGGGTATCTAATTTCTCTCGTGGATATATTTCCCCGAAATATAAAATGTTAAAAAAGCATTTTATGAAAAGGAGTTACAGATTAAAATCTACAAGCCAATAACAGTGTGAATTTCGTAATAAAAACACCCGAATTCTTGAAAACCAAATTTTTTCTTTTGGTCTATTCGGGTATCTAATTTCTCTCGTGGATAGATTTCCACGAAATATGAAATGTTAAAAAAAGAATTTTACAAAGATAAGTTACCGATAAAAATCTACAAGCCAATTACAGTGTGAATTTCGTAGTAAAAACACCCGAATTTTTAAAAACCAAATTTTTTCTTTTGGTCTATTCGGGTATCTAATTTCTCTCGTGAATATATTTCCCCGAAATATGAAATGTTAAAAAAATCATTTTATGAAAAGGAGTTACAGATTAAAATCTACAAGCCAAATACATTGTGAATGTCGTAGTAAAAACACCCGAATTCTTTAAAACCAAATTTTTTCTTTTGGTCTATTCGGGTATCTAATTGCTCTCGTGGATAGACTTCCCCGAAATATGAAATGTTAAAAAATAATTTTACGAAGACGAGGTACCGATTAAAATCTAAAAGCCAATTACAGTGTGAATTTCGTAGTAAAAACACCCGAATTCTTAAAAACCAAATTTTTTTCTTTTGGTCTATTCGGGTATCTAATTGCTTTCGTGGATAGATTTCCCCGAAATATGAAATGTTAAAAAAAAAAATTTTACGAAAAGGAAATACCGATTAAGATACACAAGCCAATTACAGTGTGAATTTCGTAGTAAAAAAACCCGAATTCTTAAAAATCAAATTTTTTCTTTTGGTCTATTCGGGTATCTAATTTCTCTCGTGGATAGATTTCCCCGATATCTGAAATGTTAAAAAAAGAATTTTAAGAAGAGGAGGTAACGATTAAAATCTACAAGCCAATTATAGTGTGAATTTCGTAGTAAAAACACCCGAATTCTTAAAAACCAAATTTTTTCTTTTGATCTATTCGGGTATCTAATTTCTCTCTTGGATATATTTACCCGAAATATGAAATGTTAAAAAAATAATTTTATGAAAAGGAGTTACCGATTAAAATCTACAAGCCCATTACAGTGTGAATTTCCTAGTAAAAACACCTGAATTCTTAAAAACCAATTTTTTTTCTTTTGGTCTATTCGGGTATCTAATTGCTCTCGTGGATAGATTTCCTCGAAATCAGAAATGTTAAAAAAAGAATTTGATGAAAAGGATGTAACGATTAAAATCTACAAGCCAATTACAGTGTGAATTTCGTAGTAAAAACACCCGAATTCTTAAAAACCAATTTTTTTTATACGGGTATCTAATTGCTCTCGTGGATAGATTTTCCCGAAATACGAAATGTTAAAAAAAGAATTTTAGGAAGAGAAGTTACCGATTAAAATCTACAAGCCAATTACAGTGTGAATTTCGTAGTACAAACACTCGAAATCTTAAAAATCAAATTTTTTCTTTTGGTCTATACGGGTATCTAATGGCTCTCGTCGATAGATTTTCCCGGTAATATGAAATGTTAAAAAAAGAATTTTACGAAGAAAATTTAACGATTAAAATCTACAAGCCAATTACAATGTGAATTTCATAGTAAAAACACCCGAATTCTTAAAAACTAAATTTTTTCTTTTGGTATATTCGGGTATCTAATTGCTCTCGTGGATACTCTTCCCCGAAATATGAAACGTTAAAAAGTGAATTTTACGAAGAAGAGGTACCGATTAAAATACACAAGCCAATTACAGAGTAAATTTCGTAGTAAAAACACTCGAATTCTTTAAAACCAAATTTTTTCTTTTGGTCTATTCGGATATCTAATTGCTCTCGTGGATAGATTTCCCCGAAATCTAAAATGTTAAAAAAAGAATTTTAAGAAGAGGAGGTAACGATTAAAATCTACAAGCCAATTATAGTGTGAATTTCGTAGTAAAAACACCCGAATTCTTAAAAACCAAATTTTTTCTTTTAGTCTATTCGGGTATCTAATTTCTCTCGTGGATATATTTCCCCGAAATATGAAATGTTAAAAAAAGCATTTTATGAAAAGGAGTTACCGATTAAAATCTACAAGCCAATTACAGTGTGAATTTCGTAGTAAAAATACCCGAATTCTTGAAAACCAAATTTTTTCTTTTGGTCTATTCGGGTATCTAATTGCTCTCGTGGATAGACTTCCCCGAAATATGAAATGTTAAAAAAAGAATTTTACGAAGACGAGGTACCGATTAAAATCTACAAGCTAATTACAGTGTGAATTTCGTAGTAAAAACACCCGAATTCTTAAAAACCAAATTTTTTCTTTTGGTCTATTCGGGTATCTAATTGCTTTCGTGGATAAATTTCCCCGAAATATGAAATGTTAAAAAAAGAATTTTACGAAAAGGAAATACCGATTAAAATACCCAAGCCAATTACAGTGTGAATTTCGTAGTAAAAACACCCGAATTCTTAAAAATCAAATTTTTTCTTTTGGTCTATTCGGGTATTTAATTGCTTTCGTGGATAGATTTCCCCGAAATATGAAATGTTAAAAAAATAATTTTACGAAGAGGAGGTACCGATTAAAATATATAAGCCAATTACAGTGTGAATTTCGTAGTAAAATCACCCGAATTCTTTAAAACCTAAATTTTATACTTTTTGTCTATTCGGGTATTTAATTGCTCACGTGGATAGATTTCCCCGAAATATGAAATGTTAAAAAAATAATTTTACGAAGAGGAGATACCGATTAAAATCTACAAGCCAATTACAGTGTGAATTTCGTAGTAAAAACACCCGAATTCTTGAAAACCAAATTTTTTCTTTTGGTCTATTCTGGTATCTAATTGCTCTCGTGGATAGACTTCCCCGAAATATGAAATGTTAAAAAAAGAATTTTACGAAGACGAGTTACCGATTAAAATCTACAAGCTAATTACAGTGTGAATTTCATAGTAAAAACACAAGAATTTTTAAAAACCAAATTTTTTTTTTTGGTCTATTCGGGTATCTAATTTCTCTCGTGGATATATTTCCCCGAAATATGAAATGTTAAAAAAGCATTTTATGAAAAGGAGTTACAGATTAAAATCTACATGCCAATTACAGTGTGAATTTCGTAGTAAAAACACACGAATTCTTGAAAACCAAATTTTTTCTTTTTTTCTATTCGGGTATCTAATTGCTCTCGTGGATAGACTTCCCCGAAATATGAAATGTTAAAAAAGAATTTTACGAAGAAGAGGTAACGATTAAAATCTACAAGCCAATTACAGTGTGAATTTCGTAGTAATAACACCCGAATTCTTAAAAACCATTTTTTTTTCTTTTGATCTATTCGGGTATCTAAATGCTTTCGTGTATAGATTCCCCGAAATATGAAATGTTAAAAAAAGAATTTTACGAAGATAAGTTACCGATTAAAATCTACAAGCCAATTACAGTGTGAATTTCCTAGTAAAAACACCAGAATTCTTAAAAACCAAAATTTTCTTTTGGTCTATTCGGGTATCTAATTGCTCTCGTGGATAGATTTTCCCGAAATATAAAATGTTAAAAAAAGAATTTTACGAAGAGAAATTACCGATTAAAATCTACAAGCCAATTACAGTGTGAATTTCGTAATAAAAACACCCGAATTCTTGAAAACCAAATTTTTTCTTTTGGTCTATTCGGGTATCTAATTTCTCTCGTGGATAGATTTCCACGAAATATGAAATGTTAAAAAAAGAATTTTACAAAGATAAGTTACCGATAAAAATCTACAAGCCAATTACAGTGTGAATTTCGTAGTAAAAACACCCGAATTTTTAAAAACCAAATTTTTTCTTTTGGTCTATTCGGGTATCTAATTTCTCTCGTGAATATATTTCCCCGAAATATGAAATGTTAAAAAAATCATTTTATGAAAAGGAGTTACAGATTAAAATCTACAAGCCAATTACAATGTGAATGTCGTAGTAAAAACACCCGAATTATTTAAAACCAAATTTTTTCTTTTGGTCTATTCGGGTATCTAATTGCTCTCGTGGATAGACTTCCCCGAAATATGAAATGTTAAAAAATAACTTTACGAAGACGAGGTACCGATTAAAATCTAAAAGCCAATTACAGTGTGAATTTCGTAGTAAAAACACCCGAATTCTTAAAAACCAAATTTTTTTCTTTTGGTCTATTCGGGTATCTAATTGCTTTCGTGGATAGATTTCCCCGAAATATGAAATGTTAAAAAAAAAAAATTTACGAAAAGGAAATACCGATTAAGATACCCAAGCCAATTACAGTGTGAATTTCGTAGTAAAAAAACCCGAATTCTTAAAAATCAAATTTTTTCTTTTGGTCTATTCGGGTATCTAATTTCTCTCGTGGATAGATTTCCCCGAAATCTGAAATGTTAAAAAAATCATTTTATGAAAAGGAGTTACAGATTAAAATCTACAAGCCAATTACATTGTGAATGTCGTAGTAAAAACACCCGAATTCTTTAAAACCAAATTTTTTCTTTTGGTCTATTCGGGTATCTAATTGCTCTCGTGGATAGACTTCCCCGAAATATGAAATGTTAAAAAATAATTTTACGAAGACGAGGTACCGATTAAAATCTAAAAGCCAATTACAGTGTGAATTTCGTAGTAAAAACACCCGAATTCTTAAAAACCAAATTTTTTTCTTTTGGTCTATTCGGGTATCTAATTGCTTTCGTGGATAGATTTCCCCGAAATATGAAATGTTAAAAAAAAGAATTTTACGAAAAGGAAATACCGATTAAAATACCCAAGCCAATTACAGTTTGAATTTCGTAGTAAAAACACCCGAATTCTTAAAAACCAAATTTTTTCTTTTGGTCTATTCGGGTATCTAATTGCTCTCGTGGATAGATTTCACCGAAATCTGAAATGTTAAAAAAAGAATTTGATGAAGAGGATGTAACGATTAAAATCTACAAGCCAATTACAGTGTGAATTTCGTAGTAAAAACACCCGAATTCTTGAAAACCAGTTTTTTTTCTTTTTGTCTATACGGGTATCTAATTGCTCCCGTGGATAGATTTCCACGAAATATGAAATGTTAAAAAAAAATTTTACGAAGATAAGTTACCGATTAATATCTACAAGCCAATTACAGTATGAATTTCGTAGTAAAAACACCCGAATTCTTAAAAACCAAAATTTTCTTTTGTTCTATTTGAGTATCTAATTGCTCTCGGGGATAGATTTCCCCGAAATATGAAATGTTAAAAAAAGAATTTTATGAAAAGTTGTTACCGATTAAAATCTACAAGCCAATTACAGTGTGAATTTCCTAGTAAAAACACCTGAATTCTTAAAAACCAATTTTTTTTCTTTTGGTCTATTCGGGTATCTAATTGCTCTCGTGGATAGATTTCCTCGAAATCAGAAATGTTAAAAAAAGAATTTGATGAAAAGGATGTAACGATTAAAATCTACAAGCCAATTACAGTGTGAATTTCGTAGTAAAAACATCCGAATTCTTAAAAACCAATTTTTTTTATACGGGTATCTAATTGCTCTCGTGGATAGATTTTCCCGAAATACGAAATGTTAAAAAAAGAATTTTAGGAAGAGAAGTTACCGATTAAAATCTACAAGCCAATTACAGTGTGAATTTCGTAGTACAAACACTCGAAATCTTAAAAACTAAATTTTTTCTTTTGGTCTATTCGGGTATCTAATTGCTCTCGTGGATAGATTTCCCCGAAATCTGAAACGTTAAAAAAAGAATTTTACGAAGAGGAGGTACCGATTAAAATCTACAAGCCAATTACAGTGTGAATTTCGTAGTAAAAACACCCGAATTCTTAAAAACCAAATTTTTTCTTTTGGTCTATTCGGGTATCTAATTGCTCTCGTGGATAGATTTCCTCGAAATATGAAATGTTAAAAAAAGAATTTTAGGAAGAGAAGTTACCGATTAAAATTTACAAGCCAATTACAGTGTGAATTTCGTAGTACAAACACCCGAAATCTTAAAAACCAAATTTTTTCTTTTGGTCTATATGAGTATCTAATTGCTCTTGTGGATAGATTTCCCCGTAATATGAAATGTTAAAAAAAGAATTTTACGAAGATAAGTTAACGATTAAAATCTACAAGCCAGTTACAATGTGAATTTCGTAGTAAAAACACCCGAATTCTTAAAAACCAAATTTTTTCTTTTGGAATATTCGGGTATCTAATTGCTCTCGTGGATAGATTTTCCCGAAATATGAAATGTTAAAAAAAAAATTTAGGAAGAGAAGTTACCGATTAAAATCTACAAGCCAATTACAGTGTGAATTTCGCAGTACAAACACCCGAAATCTTAAAAACCAAATTTTTTCTTTTTGTCTATACGGGTATCTAATTGCTCTCGTGGATAGATTTCCCCTTAATATGAAATGTTAAAAAAAGAATTTTACGAAGATAAGTTAACGTTTAAAATCTACAAGCCAATTACAATGTGAATTTCGTAGTAAAAACACCCGAATTCTTAAAAACTAAATTTTTTCTTTTGGTATATTCGGGTATCTAGTTGCTCTCGTGGATAGACTTCCCCGAAATATGAAACGTTAAAAAGCAAATTTTACGTAGACGAGGTACCGATTAAAATACACAAGCCAATTACAGTGTAAATTTCGTAGTAAAAACACTCGAATTCTTTAAAACCAATTTTTTTCTTTTGGTCTATTCGGGTATCTAATTGCTCTCGTGGATAGATTTCCCCGAAATCTGAAATGTTAAAAAAAGAATTTTACGAAAAGGAAATACCGATTAAAATACCCAAGCCAATTACAGTGTGAATTTCGTAGTAAAAACACCCGAATTCTTGAAAACCAAATTTTTTCTTTTGGTCTATTCGGGTATCTAATTTCTCTCGTGGATATATTTCCCCGAAATATTAAATGTTAAAAAAAGCATTTTATGAAAAGGAGTTACCGATTAAAGTCTACAAGCCAATTATAGTGTGAATTTCGTAGTAAAAACACCCGAATTCTTAAAAACCAAATTTTTTCTTTTGGTCTATTCGGGTATCTAATTTCTCTCGTGGATATATTTCCCCGAAATATTAAATGTTAAAAAAAGCATTTTATGAAAAGGAGTTACCGATTAAAGTCTACAAGCCAATTACAGTGTGAATTTCGTAGTAAAAACACCCGAATTCTTGAAAACCAAATTTTTTCTTTTGGTCTATTCGGGTATCTAATTGCTCTCGTGGATAGACTTCCCCGAAATATGAAATGTTTAAAAAAGAATTTTACGAAGACGAGGTACCGATTAAAATCTACAAGCTAATTATAGTGTGAATTTCGTAGTAAAAACACCCGAATTCTTAAAAACCAAATTTTTTCTTTTGGTCTATTCGGGTATCTAATTGCTTTCGTGGATAAATTTCCCCGAAATATGAAATGTTAAAAAAATAATTTTACGAAAAGGAAATACCGATTAAAATACCCAAGCCAATTACAGTGTGAATTTCGTAGTAAAAACACACGAATTCTTAAAAACCAAATTTTTTCTTTTGGTCTATTCGGGTATTTAATTTCTTTCGTGGATAGATTTCCCCGAAATATGAAATGTTAAAAAAATAATTTTACGAAGAGGAGGTACCGATTAAAATATATAAGCCAATTACAGTGTGAATTTCGTTGTAAAATCACCCGAATTCTTTAAAACCTTTTTTTTTTCTTTTGGTCTATTCGGGTATCTAATTGCTCACGTGGATAGATTTCCCCGAAATATGAAATGTTAAAAAAAGAATTTTACGAAGAGGAGATACCGATTAAAATCTACAAGCCAATTACAATGTGAATTTCGTAGTAAAAACACCCGAATTCTTGAAAACCAAATTTTTTCTTTTGGTCTATTCGGGTATCTAATTGCTCTCGTGGATAGACTTCCCCGAAATATGAAATGTTAAAAAAAGAATTTTTCGAAGACGAGGTACCGTTTAAAATCTACAAGCCAATTACAGTGTGAATTTCATAGTAAAAACACCAGAATTATTAAAAACTAAATTTTTCTTTTGGTCTATTCGGGTATCTAATTGCTCTCGTGGATAGATTTGCCCGAAATATAAAATGTTAAAAAAAGAATTTTACGAAGAGAAGTTACCTATTAAAATCTATAAGCAAATTACATGGTGAATTTCGTAGTAAAAACACCCGAATTCTTAAAAACCAAATTTTTTCTTTTGGTCTATTCGGGTATCTAATTGTTCTCGTGGATAGATTTCCCAGAAATATGGAATGTTAAAAAAAGAATTTTAAGAAGATAAGTTACCGATTAAAATTTACAAGCCAATTAAAGTGTGAATTTCGTAGTAAAAACACCCGAATTCTTAAAAACAAAATTTTTTCTTTTGGTCTATTCGGGTATCTAATTGATCTCGTGGATAGATTTCCCCGAAATATGAAATGTTAAAATAAGAATTTTAAGAAGATAAGTTACCGATTAAAATTTACAAGCCAATTACAGTGTGAATGTCGTAGTAAAAACACCCGAATTCTTAAAAACAAAATTTTTTCTTTTGGTCTATTCGGGTATCTAATTGCTCTCGTGGATAGATTTCCCCGAAATATGAAATGTTAAAAAAAGAATTTTACGTAGATAAGTTACCGATTAAAATCTACAAGCCAATTACAGTGTGAATTTCGTATTACAAACACTCGAAATCTTAAAAACCAAATTTTTTCTTTTGGTCTATACGGGTATCTAATTGCTCTCGTGGATTGATTTCCCTGTAATATGAAATGTTAAAAAAGGAATTTTACGAAGATAAGTTAACGATTAAAATCTACAAGCCAATTACAATGTGAATTTCGTAGAAAAAACACCCGAATTCTTAAAAACTAAATTTTTTTGTTTGGTATATTCGGGTATCTAATTGCTCTCGTGGATAGACTTCCCCGAAATATGAAACGTTAAAAAGCGAATTTTACGAAGACGAGGTACCGATTAAAATACACAAGCCAATTACAGTGTAAATTTCGTAGTAAAAACACTCGAATTCTTTTAAAAAAAATTTTTTCTTTTGGTCTATTCGGGTATCTAATTGCTCTCGTGGATAGATTTCCCCGAAATCTGAAACGTTAAAAAAAGAATTTTACGAAGAGGAGGTACCGATTAAAATCTACAAGCCAATTACAGTGTGAATTTCGTAGTAAAAACACCCGAATTCTTAAAAACCAAATTTTTTCTTTTGGTCTATTCGGGTATCTAATTGCTCTCGTGGATAGATTTCCTCGAAATATGAAATGTTAAAAAAAGAATTTTAGGAAGAGAAGTTACCGATTAAAATTTACAAGCCAATTACAGTGTGAATTTCGTAGTACAAACACCCGAAATCTTAAAAACCAAATTTTTTCTTTTGGTCTATATGAGTATCTAATTGCTCTTGTGGATAGATTTCCCCGTAATATGAAATGTTAAAAAAAGAATTTTACGAAGATAAGTTAACGATTAAAATCTACAAGCCAGTTACAATGTGAATTTCGTAGTAAAAACACCCGAATTCTTAAAAACCAAATTTTTTCTTTTGGAATATTCGGGTATCTAATTGCTCTCGTGGATAGATTTTCCCGAAATATGAAATGTTAAAAAAAAAAATTTAGGAAGAGAAGTTACCGATTAAAATCTACAAGCCAATTACAGTGTGAATTTCGCAGTACAAACACCCGAAATCTTAAAAACCAAATTTTTTCTTTTTGTCTATACGGGTATCTAATTGCTCTCGTGGATAGATTTCCCCTTAATATGAAATGTTAAAAAAAGAATTTTACGAAGATAAGTTAACGTTTAAAATCTACAAGCCAATTACAATGTGAATTTCGTAGTAAAAACACCCGAATTCTTAAAAACTAAATTTTTTCTTTTGGTATATTCGGGTATCTAGTTGCTCTCGTGGATAGACTTCCCCGAAATATGAAACGTTAAAAAGCAAATTTTACGTAGACGAGGTACCGATTAAAATACACAAGCCAATTACAGTGTAAATTTCGTAGTAAAAACACTCGAATTCTTTAAAACCAATTTTTTTCTTTTGGTCTATTCGGGTATCTAATTGCTCTCGTGGATAGATTTCCCCGAAATCTGAAATGTTAAAAAAAGAATTTTACGAAAAGGAAATACCGATTAAAATACCCAAGCCAATTACAGTGTGAATTTCGTAGTAAAAACACCCGAATTCTTGAAAACCAAATTTTTTCTTTTGGTCTATTCGGGTATCTAATTTCTCTCGTGGATATATTTCCCCGAAATATTAAATGTTAAAAAAAGCATTTTATGAAAAGGAGTTACCGATTAAAGTCTACAAGCCAATTATAGTGTGAATTTCGTAGTAAAAACACCCGAATTCTTAAAAACCAAATTTTTTCTTTTGGTCTATTCGGGTATCTAATTTCTCTCGTGGATATATTTCCCCGAAATATTAAATGTTAAAAAAAGCATTTTATGAAAAGGAGTTACCGATTAAAGTCTACAAGCCAATTACAGTGTGAATTTCGTAGTAAAAACACCCGAATTCTTGAAAACCAAATTTTTTCTTTTGGTCTATTCGGGTATCTAATTGCTCTCGTGGATAGACTTCCCCGAAATATGAAATGTTTAAAAAAGAATTTTACGAAGACGAGGTACCGATTAAAATCTACAAGCTAATTATAGTGTGAATTTCGTAGTAAAAACACCCGAATTCTTAAAAACCAAATTTTTTCTTTTGGTCTATTCGGGTATCTAATTGCTTTCGTGGATAAATTTCCCCGAAATATGAAATGTTAAAAAAATAATTTTACGAAAAGGAAATACCGATTAAAATACCCAAGCCAATTACAGTGTGAATTTCGTAGTAAAAACACACGAATTCTTAAAAACCAAATTTTTTCTTTTGGTCTATTCGGGTATTTAATTTCTTTCGTGGATAGATTTCCCCGAAATATGAAATGTTAAAAAAATAATTTTACGAAGAGGAGGTACCGATTAAAATATATAAGCCAATTACAGTGTGAATTTCGTTGTAAAATCACCCGAATTCTTTAAAACCTTTTTTTTTTCTTTTGGTCTATTCGGGTATCTAATTGCTCACGTGGATAGATTTCCCCGAAATATGAAATGTTAAAAAAAGAATTTTACGAAGAGGAGATACCGATTAAAATCTACAAGCCAATTACAATGTGAATTTCGTAGTAAAAACACCCGAATTCTTGAAAACCAAATTTTTTCTTTTGGTCTATTCGGGTATCTAATTGCTCTCGTGGATAGACTTCCCCGAAATATGAAATGTTAAAAAAAGAATTTTTCGAAGACGAGGTACCGTTTAAAATCTACAAGCCAATTACAGTGTGAATTTCATAGTAAAAACACCAGAATTATTAAAAACTAAATTTTTCTTTTGGTCTATTCGGGTATCTAATTGCTCTCGTGGATAGATTTTCCCGAAATATAAAATGTTAAAAAAAGAATTTTACGAAGAGAAGTTACCTATTAAAATCTATAAGCAAATTACATGGTGAATTTCGTAGTAAAAACACCCGAATTCTTAAAAACCAAATTTTTTCTTTTGGTCTATTCGGGTATCTAATTGTTCTCGTGGATAGATTTCCCAGAAATATGGAATGTTAAAAAAAGAATTTTAAGAAGATAAGTTACCGATTAAAATTTACAAGCCAATTAAAGTGTGAATTTCGTAGTAAAAACACCCGAATTCTTAAAAACAAAATTTTTTCTTTTGGTCTATTCGGGTATCTAATTGATCTCGTGGATAGATTTCCCCGAAATATGAAATGTTAAAATAAGAATTTTAAGAAGATAAGTTACCGATTAAAATTTACAAGCCAATTACAGTGTGAATGTCGTAGTAAAAACACCCGAATTCTTAAAAACAAAATTTTTTCTTTTGGTCTATTCGGGTATCTAATTGCTCTCGTGGATAGATTTCCCCGAAATATGAAATGTTAAAAAAAGAATTTTACGTAGATAAGTTACCGATTAAAATCTACAAGCCAATTACAGTGTGAATTTCGTATTACAAACACTCGAAATCTTAAAAACCAAATTTTTTCTTTTGGTCTATACGGGTATCTAATTGCTCTCGTGGATTGATTTCCCTGTAATATGAAATGTTAAAAAAGGAATTTTACGAAGATAAGTTAACGATTAAAATCTACAAGCCAATTACAATGTGAATTTCGTAGAAAAAACACCCGAATTCTTAAAAACTAAATTTTTTTGTTTGGTATATTCGGGTATCTAATTGCTCTCGTGGATAGACTTCCCCGAAATATGAAACGTTAAAAAGCGAATTTTACGAAGACGAGGTACCGATTAAAATACACAAGCCAATTACAGTGTAAATTTCGTAGTAAAAACACTCGAATTCTTTTAAAAAAAATTTTTTCTTTTGGTCTATTCGGGTATCTAATTGCTCTCTTGGATAGATTTCCTCGAAATCTGAAATGCAAAAAAAAGAATTTTACGAAGAGGAGGTAACGATTAAAATCCACAAGCCTATTATAGTGTTAATTTCGTAGTAAAAACACCCGAATTCTTAAAAACCAAATTTTTTCTATTGGTCTATTCGGGTATCTAATTTCTCTCGTGGATATATTTCCCCGAAATATGAAATGTTAAAAAAAGCATTTTATGAAAAGGAGTTACCGATTAAAATCTACAAGCCAATTACAGTGTGAATTTCGTAGTAAAAACACCCGAATTCTTGAAAACTAAATTTTTTCTTTTGGTCTATTCGGGTATCTAATTGCTCTCGTGGATAGACTTCCCCGAAATATGAAATGTTAAAAAAAGAATTTTACGAAGACGAGGTACCGATTAAAATCTACAAGCTAATTACAGTGTGAATTTCGTAGTAAAAACACATGAATTCTTAAAAACCAAATTTTTTCTTTTGGTCTATTCGGGTATCTAATTGCTTTCGTGGATGAATTTCCCCGAAATATGAAATGTTAAAAAAAGAATTTTACGAAAAGAAAATACCGATTAAAATACCCAAGCCAATTACAGTGTGAATTTCGTAGTAAAAACACCCGAATTCTTGAAAACCAAATTTTTTCTTTTGGTCTATTCGGGTATCTAATTGCTTTCGTGGATAGATTTTCCCGATATATGAAATGTTAAAAAAATAATTTTACGAAGAGGAGGTACCGATTAAAATATACAAGCCAATTACAGTGTGAATTTCGTAGTAAAATCAGCCGAATTCTTTAAAACCTTTTTTTTTTTCTTTTTGTCTATTCGGGTATCTAATTGCTCGCGTGGATAGATTTCCCCGAAATATGAAATGTTAAAAAAAGAATTTTACGAAGAGGAGATACCGATTAAAATCTACAAGCCAATTACAGTGTGAATTTCGTAGTAAAAACACCCAAATTCTTGAAAACCAAATTATTTTTTGGTCTATTCGGGTATCTAATTGCTCTCGTGGATAGACTTCCCCGAAATATGAAATGTTAAAAAAAGAATTCTACGAAGACGAGGTACCGATTAAAATCTATAAGCTAATTACAGTGTGAATTTCATAGTAAAAACACCAGAATTATTAAAAACCAAATTTTTTTTTTGGTCTATTCGGGTATCTAATTGCTCTTGTGGATAGATTTTCCCGAAATATAAAATGTTAAAAAAAGAATTTTACGAAGAGAAGTTACCGATTAAAATCTGTAAGCAAATTACAGGGTGAATTTTGTAGTACAAACACCCGAATTCATAAAAACCAAATTTTTTCTTTTGGTCTATTCGGGTATCTAATTGCTCTCGTGGATAGATTCCCCGAAATATGAAATGTTAAAAAAAGAATTTTACGTAGATAAGTTACCGATTAAAATCTACAAGCCAATTACAGTGTGAATTTCGTAGTAAAAACACCCGAATTTTTGAAAACTAAATTTTTTCTTTTGATCTATTCGGGTATCTAATTGCTCTCGTGGATAGATTTTCCCGAAATATGAAATGTTAAAAAAATAATTTTAGGAAGAGAAGTTACCGATTAAAATCTACAAACCAATTACAGTGTAAATTTCGTAGTAAAAACACTCGAATTCTTTAAAACCAATTTTTTTCTTTTGGTCTATTCGGGTATCTAATTGCTCTCGTGGATAGATTTCCCCGAAATCTGAAATGTTAAAAAAAGAATTTTACGAAGAGGAGGTAACGATTAAAATCTACAAGCCAATTATAGTTTGAATTTCATAGTAAAAACACCCGAATTCTTAAAAACCAAATTTTTTCTTTTGGTCTATTCGGGTATCTAATTTCTCTCGTGGATATATTTCCCCGAAATATTAAATGTTAAAAAAAGCATTTTATGAAAAGGAGTTACCGATTAAAGTCTACAAGCCAATTACAGTGTGAATTTCGTAGTAAAAACACCCGAATTCTTGAAAACCAAATTTTTTCTTTTGGTCTATTCGGGTATCTAATTGCTCTCGTGGATAGACTTCCCCGAAATATGAAATGTTAAAAAAATAATTTTACGAAGACGAGGTACCGATTAAAATCTACAAGCTAATTACAGTGTGAATTTCGTAGTAAAAACACCCTAATTCTTAAAAACCAAATTTTTTCTTTTGGTCTATTCGGGTATCTAATTGCTTTCGTGGATAAATTTCCCCGAAATATGAAATGTTAAAAAAAGAATTTTACGAAAAGGAAATACCGATTAAAATACCCAAGCCAATTACAGTGTGAATTTCGTAGTAAAAACACCCGAATTCTTAAAAACCAAATTTTTTCTTTTGGTCTATTCGGGTATTTAATTGCTTTCGTGAATAGATTTTCCCGATATATGAAATGTTAAAAAAATAATTTTACGAAGAGGAGGTACCGATTAAAATATATAAGCCAATTACAGTGTGAATTTCGTAGTAAAATCACCCGAATTCTTTAAAACCTTTTTTTTTTCTTTTTGTCTATTCGGGTATCTAATTGCTCACGTGGATAGATTTCCTCGAAATATGAAATGTTAAAAAAAGAATTTTACGAAGAGGAGATACCGATTAAAATCTACAAGCCAATTACAGTGTGAATTTCGTAGTAAAAACACCCAAATTCTTGAAAACCAAAAATTTTTTTGGTCTATTCGGATATCTAATTGCTCTCGTGGATAGACTTCCCCGAAATATGAAATGTTAAAAAAAGTATTCTACGAAGACGAGGTACCGATTAAAATCTACAAGCTAATTACAGTGTGAATTTCATAGTAAAAACACCAGAATTATTAAAAACCAAATTTTTTTTTTGGTCTATTCGGGTATTTAATTGCTCTCGTGAATAGATTTTCCCGAAATATAAAATGTTAAAAAAAGAATTTTACGAAGAGAAGTTACCGATTAAAATCTATAAGCAAATTACAGGGTGAATTTTGTAGTCCAAACACTCGAATTCATTAAAACCTTTTTTTTTTCTTTTTGTCTATTCGGGTATCTAATTGCTCACGTGAATAGATTTTCCCGAAATATAAAATGTTAAAAAAAGAATTTTACGAAGAGAAGTTACCGATTAAAATATATAAGCCAATTACAGTGTGAATTTCGTAGTAAAATCACCCGAATTCTTTTAAACCTTTTTTTTTCTTTTTGTCTATTCGGATATCTAATTGCTCTCGTGGATAGACTTCCCCGAAATATGAAATGTTAAAAAAAGTATTCTACGAAGACGAGGTAACGATTAAAATCTACAAGCCAATTACAGTGTGAATTTCGTAGTAATAACACCCGAATTCTTAAAAACCATTTTTTTTTTCTTTTGATCTATTCGGGTATCTAAATGCTTTCGTGTATAGATTCCCCGAAATATGAAATGTTAAAAAAAGAATTTTACGAAGATAAGTTACCGATTAAAATCTACAAGCCAATTACAGTGTGAATTTCCTAGTAAAAACACCAGAATTCTTAAAAACCAAAATTTTCTTTTGGTCTATTCGGGTATCTAATTGCTCTCGTGGATAGATTTTCCCGAAATATAAAATGTTAAAAAAAGAATTTTACGAAGAGAAATTACCGATTAAAATCTACAAGCCAATTACAGTGTGAATTTCGTAATAAAAACACCCGAATTCTTGAAAACCAAATTTTTTCTTTTGGTCTATTCGGGTATCTAATTTCTCTCGTGGATAGATTTCCACGAAATATGAAATGTTAAATAAGAGAATTTTACAAAGATAAGTTACCGATAAAAATCTACAAGCCAATTACAGTGTGAATTTCGTAGTAAAAACACCCGAATTTTTAAAAACCAAATTTTTTCTTTTGGTCTATTCGGGTATCTAATTTCTCTCGTGAATATATTTCCCCGAAATATGAAATGTTAAAAAAATCATTTTATGAAAAGGAGTTACAGATTAAAATCTACAAGCCAATTACATTGTGAATTTCGTAGTAAAAACACCCGATTTCTTGAAATCCAAATTTTTTCTTTTGGTCTATTCGGGTATCTAATTGCTCTCGTGGATAGACTTCCCCGAAATATGAAATGTTAAAAAAGAATTTTACGAAGACGAGGTACCGATTAAAATCTACAAGCCAATTACAGTGTGAATTTCGTAGTAAAAACACCCGAATTCTTAAAAACAAAATTTTTTCTTTTGGTCTATTCGGGTATCTAATTGCTTTCGTGGATAGATTTCCCCGAAATATGAAATGTTAAAAAAAGAATTTTACGAATAGGAAATACCGATTAAAATACCCAAGCCAATTACAGTGTGAAGTTCGTAGCAAAAACACCCGAAATCTTAAAAACCAATTTTTTTCTTTTGGTCTATTCGGGTATTTAATTGCTTTCGTGGATAGATTTCCCCGAAATATGAAATGTTAAAAAATTAATTTTACGAAGAGTAGGTACCGATTAAAATATATAAGCCAATTACAGTGTGAATTTCGTAGTTAAATCACCCGAATTATTTAAAACCTATTTTTTTTCTTTTTGTCTATTCGGGTATCTAATTGCTCACGTGGATAGATTTCCCCTAAATATGAAATGTTAAAAAAAGAATTTTACGAATGGGAGATACCGATTAAAATACACAAGCCAATTACAGTATGAATTTCGTTGTAAAAACACCCGAATTCTTAAAAACCAAATATTTTCTTTTTGTCTATACGGGTATCTAATTGCTCTCGTGGATAGATTTCCACGAAATATGAAATGTTAAAATTTTTTTTTACGAAGACGAGGTACCGATTAAAATCTACAAGCCAATTACAGTGTGAATTTCGTAGTAAAAACACCCGAATTCTTAAAAACCAAATTTTTTCTTTTGGTCTATTCGGGTATCTAATTGCTTTCGTGGATAGATTTCCCCGAAATATGAAATGTTAAAAAAAGAATTTTACGAAAAGGAAATACCGATTAATATACACAAGCCAATTATAGTGTGAAGTTCGTAGTAAAAACACCCGAAATCTTAAAACCAATTTTTTTCTTTTGGTCTATTCGGGTATTTAATTGCTTTCGTGGATAGATTTCCCCGAAATATGAAATGTTAAAAAAATAATTTTACGAAGAGTAGGTACCGATTAAAATATATAAGCCAATTACAGTGTGAATTTCTTAGTAAAATCACCCGAATTCTTTAAAACCTATTTTTTTTTCTTTTTGTCTATTCGGGTATCTAATTGCTCACGTGGATAGATTTCTCTGAAATATGAAATGTTAAAAAAAGAATTTTACGAAGAGGAGATACCGATTAAAATACACAAGCCAATTACAGTGTGAATTTCGTAGTAAAAACACCCGAATTCTTAAAAACCAAATTTTTTCTTTTGGTCTATTCGGGTATCTATTTGCTCTCGTGGATAGACTTCCCCGAAATATGAAATGTTAAAAAAAAAAATTTACGTAGATAAGTTACCGATTAAAATCTACAAGCTAATTACAGTGTGAATTTCGTAGTAAAAACACCCGAATTGTTGAAAACTAAATTTTTTCTTTTGATCTATGCGGGTATCTAATTGCTCTCGTGGATAGATTTTCCCGAAATATGAAATGTTAACAAAAGATTTTTAGGAAGAGAAGTTACCGATTAAAATCTACAAGCCAATTACAGTGTGAATTTCGTAGTAAAAACACCCGAATTCTTAAAAACCAAATTTTTTTTCTTTTGGTCTATTCGGGTATCTAAATGCTCTTGTGTATAGATTTCCCCGAAATATGAAATGTTAAAAAAAGAATTTTACGAAGATAAGTTACCGATTAAAATCTACAAGCCAATTACAGTGTGAATTTCCTAGTAAAAACACCAGAATTCTTAAAAACTAAAATTTTCTTTTGGTCTATTCGGGTATCTAATTGCTCTCGTGGATAGACTTCCCCGAAATATGAAATGTTAAAAAATAACTTTACGAAGACGAGGTACCGATTAAAATCTAAAAGCCAATTACAGTGTGAATTTCGTAATAAAAACACCCGAATTCTTGAAAACCAATTTTTTTCTTTTGGTCTATTCGGGTATTTAATTGCTTTCGTGGATAGATTTCCCCGAAATATGAAATGTTAAAAAATTAATTTTACGAAGAGTAGGTACCGATTAAAATATATAAGCCAATTACAGTGTGAATTTCGTAGTAAAATCACCCGAATTCTTTAAAACCTATTTTTTTTTCTTTTTGTCTATTCGGGTATCTAATTGCTCACGTGAAAAAGAATTTTACGAATAGGAAATACCGATTAAAATACCCAAGCCAATTACAGTGTGAAGTTCGTAGCAAAAACACCCGAAATCTTAAAAACCAATTTTTTTCTTTTGGTCTATTCGGGTATTTAATTGCTTTCGTGGATAGATTTCCCCGAAATATGAAATGTTAAAAAATTAATTTTACGAAGAGTAGGTACCGATTAAAATATATAAGCCAATTACAGTGTGAATTTCCTAGTAAAATCACCCGAATTCTTTAAAACCTATTTTTTTTTCTTTTTGTCTATTCGGGTATCTAATTGCTCACGTGGATAGATTTCCCCGAAATATGAAATGTTAAAAAAAGAATTTTACGAAGGGGAGATACCGATTAAAATACACAAGCCAATTACAGTCTGAATTTCGTTGTAAAAACACCCGAATTCTTAAAAACCAAATATTTTCTTTTTGTCTATACGGGTATCTAATTGCTCTCGTGGATAGATTTCCTCGAAATATGAAATGTTAAAAAAAAATTTTACGAAGACGAGGTACCGATTAAAATCTACAAGCCAATTACAGTGTGAATTTCGTAGTAAAAACACCCGAATTCTTAAAAACCAAATTTTTTCTTTTGGTCTATTCGGGTATCTAATTGCTTTCGTGGATAGATTTCCCCGAAATATGAAATGTTAAAAAAAGAATTTTACCAAAAAGAAATACCGATTAATATACACAAGCCAATTATAGTGTGAAGTTCGTAGTAAAAACACTCGAAATCTTAAAAACCAATTTTTTTCTTTTGGTCTATTCGGGTATTTAATTGCTTTCGTGGATAGATTTCCCCGAAATATGAAATGTTAAAAAAATAATTTTACGAAGAGTAGGTACCGATTAAAATATATAAGCCAATTACAGTGTGAATTTCGTAGTAAAATCACCCGAATTCTTTAAAACCTATTTTTTTTTCTTTTTGTCTATTCGGGTATCTAATTGCTCACGTGGATAGATTTCCCCGAAATATGAAATGTTAAAAAAAGAATTTTACGAAGAGGAGATACCGATTAAAATACACAAGCCAATTACAGTGTGAATTTCGTAGTAAAAACACCCGAATTCTTAAAAACCAAATTTTTTCTTTTGGTCTATTCGGGTATCTAATTGCTCTCGTGGATAGACTTCCCCGAAATATGAAATGTTAAAAAAAAAATTTTACGTAGATAAGTTACCGATTAAAATCTACAAGCTAATTACAGTGTGAATTTCGTAGTAAAAACACCCGAATTGTTGAAAACTAAATTTTTTCTTTTGATCTATGCGGGTATCTAATTGCTCTCGTGGATAGATTTTCCCGAAATATGAAATGTTAAAAAAAGAATTTTAGGAAGAGAAGTTACCGATTAAAATCTACAAGCCAATTACAGTGTGAATTTCGTAGTAAAAACACCCGAATTCTTAAAAACCAAATTTTTTTTCTTTTGGTCTATTCGGGTATCTAAATGCTCTTGTGTATAGATTTCCCCGAAATATGAAATGTTAAAAAAAGAATTTTACGAAGATAAGTTACCGATTAAAATCTACAAGCCAATTACAGTGTGAATTTCCTAGTAAAAACACCAGAATTCTTAAAAACCAAAATTTTCTTTTGGTCTATTCGGGTATCTAATTGCTCTCGTGGATAGATTTTCCCGAAATATAAAATGTTAAAAAAAGAATTTTACGAAAAGAAGTTACCGATTAAAATCTACAAGCCAATTACAGTGTGAATTTCGTAATAAAAACACCCGAATTCTTGAAAACCAAATTTTTTCTTTTGGTCTATTAGGGTATCTAATTTCTCTCGTGGATAGATTTCCACGAAATATGAAATGTTAAATAAGAGAATTTTACAAAGATAAGTTACCGATAAAAATCAACAAGCCAATTACAGTGTGAATTTCGTAGTAAAAACACCCGAATTTTTAAAAACCAAATTTTTTCTTTTGGTCTATTCGGGTATCTAATTTCTCTCGTGAATATATTTCCCCGAAATATGAAATGTTAAAAAAATCATTTTATGAAAAGGAGTTACAGATTAAAATCTACAAGCCAATTACATTGTGAATTTCGTAGTAAAAACACCCGATTTCTTGAAATCCAAATTTTTTCTTTTGGTCTATTCGGGTATCTAATTGCTCTCGTGGATAGACTTCCCCGAAATATGAAATGTTAAAAAAGAATTTTACGAAGACGAGGAACCGATTAAAATCTACAAGCCAATTACAGTGTGAATTTCCTAGTTAAAACACCCGAATTCTTAAAAACCAAATTTTTTTCTTTTGGTCTATTCGGGTATCTAATTGCTTTCGTGGATAGATTTCCCCGAAATATGAAATGTTAAAAAAAGAATTTTACGAATAGGAAATACCGATTAAAATACCCAAGCCAATTACAGTGTGAAGTTCGTAGCAAAAACACCCGAAATCTTAAAAACCAAATTTTTTCTTTTGGTCTATTCGGGTATCTAATTGCTCTCGTGGATAGACTTCCCCGAAATATGAAATGTTAAAAAAAGAATTTTACGAATAGGAAATACCGATTAAAATACCCAAACCAATTACAGTGTGAAGTTCGTAGCAAAAACACCCGAAATCTTAAAAACCAAATTTTTTCTTTTGGTCTATTCGGGTATCTAATTGCTCTCGTGGATAGACTTCCCCGAAATATGAAATGTTAAAAAATAACTTTACGAAGACGAGGTACCGATTAAAATCTAAAAGCCAATTACAGTGTGAATTTCGTAGTAAAATCACCCGAATTCTTTAAAACCTATTTTTTTTCTTTTTGTCTATTCGGGTATCTAATTGCTCACGTGGATAGATTTCCCCGAAATATGAAATGTTAAAAAAAGAATTTTACGAAGGGGAGATACCGATTAAAATACACAAGCCAATTACAGTCTGAATTTCGTTGAAAAACACCCGAATTCTTAAAAACATAAATTTTCTTTTGGTCTATTCGGGTATCTAATTGCTCTCGTGGATAGACTTCCCCGAAATATGAAATGTTAAAAAAAGAATTTTACGAAGAGGAGATACCGATTAAAATCTACAAGCCAATTACATTGTGAATTTCGTAGTAAAAACACCCGATTTCTTGAAATCCAAATTTTTTCTTTTGGTCTATTCGGGTATCTAATTGCTCTCGTGGATAGATTTCCCCGAAATATGAAATGTTAAAAAATAACTTTACGAAGACGAGGTACCGATTAAAATCTAATAGCCAATTACAGTGTGAATTTCGTAGTAAAATCACCCGAATTCTTTAAAACCTATTTTTTTTCTTTTTGTCTATTCGGGTATCTAATTGCTCACGTGGATAGATTTCCCCGAAATATGAAATGTTAAAAAAAGAATTTTACGAAGGGGAGATACCGATTAAAATACACAAGCCAATTACAGTCTGAATTTCGTTGTAAAAACACCCGAATTCTTAAAAACTAAAATTTTCTTTTTGTCTATTCGGGTATCTAATTGCTCACGTGGATATATTTCCCCGAAATATGAAATGTTAAAAAAAGAATTTTACGAAGAGGAGATACCGATTAATATCTACAAGCCAATTACATTGTGAATTTCGTAGTAAAAACACCCGATTTCTTGAAATCCAAATTTTTTCTTTTGGTCTATTCGGGTATCTAATTGCTCTCGTGGATAGACTTCCCCGAAATATGAAATGTTAAAAAAGAATTTTACGAAGACGAGGAACCGATTAAAATCTACAAGCCAATTACAGTGTGAACTTCCTAGTAAAAACACCCGAATTCTTAAAAACCAAATTTTTTTCTTTTGGTCTATTCGGGTATCTAATTGCTTTCGTGGATAGATTTCCCCGAAATATGAAATGTTAAAAAAAGAATTTTACGAAGAGGAGATACCGATTAAAATACACAAGCCAATTACAGTGTGAATTTCCTAGTAAAAACACCCGAATTCTTAAAAACCAAATTTTTTTCTTTTGGTCTATTCGGGTATCTAATTGCTTTCGTGGATAGATTTCCCCGAAATATGAAATGTTAAAAAAAGAATTTTACGAATAGGAAATACCGATTAAAATACCCAAGCCAATTACAGTGTGAAGTTCGTAGCAAAAACACCCGAAATCTTAAAAACCAAATTTTTTCTTTTGGTCTATTCGGGTATCTAATTGCTCTCGTGGATAGACTTCCCCGAAATATGAAATGTTAAAAAATAACTTTACGAAGACGAGGTACCGATTAAAATCTAAAAGCCAATTACAGTGTGAATTTCGTAGTAAAATCACCCGAATTCTTTAAAACCTATTTTTTTTCTTTTTGTCTATTCGGGTATCTAATTGCTCACGTGGATAGATTTCCCCGAAATATGAAATGTTAAAAAAAGAATTTTACGAAGGGGAGATACCGATTAAAATACACAAGCCAATTACAGTCTGAATTTCGTTGTAAAAACACCCGAATTCTTAAAAACTAAAATTTTCTTTTGGTCTATTCGGGTATCTAATTGCTCTCGTGGATAGACTTCCCCGAAATATGAAATGTTAAAAAATAACTTTACGAAGACGAGGTACCGATTAAAATCTAAAAGCCAATTACAGTGTGAATTTCGTAATAAAAACACCCGAATTCTTGAAAACCAATTTTTTTCTTTTGGTCTATTCGGGTATTTAATTGCTCTCGTGGATAGATTTCCACGAAATATGAAATGTTAAAAAAAATTTTTTACGTAGATAAGTTACCGATTAAAATCTACAAACCAATTACAGTGTGAATTTCGTAGTAAAAACACCCGAATTGTTGAAAACTAAATTTTTTCTTTTGATCTATGCGGGTATCTAATTGCTCTCGTGGATAGATTTTCCCGAAATATGAAATGTTAAAAAAAGAATTTTAGGAAGAGGAGTTACCGATTAAAATCTACAAGCCAATTACAGTGTGAATTTCGTTGTACAAACACCCGAAATCTTAAACACTAAATTTTTTCTTTTAGTCTATACGGGTATCTAATTGCTCTCGTGGATAGATTTCCCCGTAATATGAAATGTTAAAAAAAGAATTTTATGAAGATAAGTTAACGATTAAAATCTACAAGCCAATTACAGTGTGAATTTCGTAGTAAAAACACCCGAATTCTTAAAAACTAAATTTCTTCTTTTGGTCTATTCGGTTCTCTAATTGCTCTCGTGGATAGATTTCCCCGAAATCTGAAATGTTAAAAAAAGAATTTTACGAAGAGGAGGTACCGATTAAAATCTACAAGCCAATTACAGTGTGAATTTTGTAGTACAAACACCCGAAATCTTAAAAACCAAGTTTTTTCTTTTGGTCTATACGGGTATCTAATTGCTCTTGTGGATAGATTTCCCCGTAATATGAAATGTTAAAAAAAGAATTTTACGAAGATAAGTTAACGATTAAAATCTACAAGCCAATTACAATGTGAATTTCGTAGTAAAAACACCCGAATTCTTAAAAACCAAATTTTTTCTTTTGGTATATTCGGGTATCTAATTGCTCTCGTGGATAGATTTCCCCGAAATATGAAATGTTAAAAAAAGAATTTTACGTAGATAAGTTACCGATTAAAATACACAAGCCAATTACAGTGTAAATTTCGCAGTAAAAACACTCGAATTCTTTAAAACCAAATTTTTTCTTTTGGTCTATTTGGGTATCTAATTGCTCTCGTGGATAGATTCCCCCGAAATCTGAAATGTTAAAAAAAGAATTTGATGAAGATGATGTAACGATTAAAATCTACAAGCCCATTACAGTGTGAATTTCGTAGTAAAAACACCCGAATTCTTAAAAACCAAATTTTTTCTTTTGGTCTATTCGGGTATCTAATTGCTCTCGTGGATACTCTTCCCCGAAATATGAAACGTTAAAAAGCGAATTTTACGAAGACGAGGTACCGATTAAAATACACAAGCCAATTACAGTGTAAATTTCGTAGTAAAAACACTCGAATTCTTTAAAACCAAATTTTTTCTTTTGGTCTATTCGGGTATCTAATTGCTCTCGTGGATAGATTTCCCCGAAATCTGAAATGTTAAAAAAAGAATTTTACGAAGAGGAGGTAACGATTAAAATCTACAAGCCAATTATAGTGTGAATTTCGTAGTAAAAACACCCGAATTCTTAAAAACCAAATTTTTTCTTTTGGTCTATTCGGGTATCTAATTTCTCTCGTGGATATATTTCCCCAAAATATGAAATGTTAAAAAAAGCATTTTATGAAAAGGAGTTACCGATTAAAATCTACAAGCCAATTACAGTGTGAATTTCGTAGTAAAAACACCCGAATTCTTGAAAACCAAATTTTTTCTTTTGGTCTATTCGGGTATCTAATTGCTCTCGTGGATAGACTTCCCCGAAATATGAAATGTTAAAAAAAGAATTTTACGAAGACGAGGTACCGATTAAAATCTACAAGCCAATTACAATGTGAATTTCGTAGTAAAAACACCTGAATTCTTAAAAACCAATTTTTTTTTTGTCTATTCGGGTATCTAATTGCTTTCGCGGATAGTTTTCCCCGAAATATGAAATGTTAAAAAAAGAATTTTAAGAAAAGGAGATACCGATTAAAATACACAAGCCAATTACAGTGTGAATTTCGTAGTAAAAACACCAGAATTCTTAAAAACCAAATTTTTTCTTTTGGTCTATTCGGGTATTTAATTGCTTTAGTGGATAGATTTCCCCAAAATATGAAAGGTTAAAAAAAGAATTTTATGAAGAGGAGGTACCGATTAAAATATACAAGCCAATTACAGTGTGAATTTCGTAGTAAAAACACCCGAATTCTTAAAAACCAAATTTTTTCTTTTTGTCTATACGGGTATCTAATTGCTCACGTGGATAGATTTCCCCGAAATATGAAATGTTAAAAAAAAAGAATTTTACGAAGAGGAGGTACTGATTAAAATACACAAGCCAATTAAAGTGTGAATTTCGTAGTAAAAACACCCGAATTCTTAAAAATCAAATTTTTTCTTTTTGTCTATACGGGTATCTAATTGCGCACGTTGATAGATTTCCCCGAAATATGAAATGTTAAAAAAAAGAATTTTACGAAGATAAGTTAACGATTAATATCTACAAGTCAATTACAGTGTGAATTTCGTAGTAAAAACACCCGAATTCTTAAAAATCAAAATTTTCTTTTGTTCTATTCGGGTATCTAATTGCTCTCGGGGATAGATTTCCCAGAAATATGAAATGTTAAAAAAAGAATTTTATGAAAAGGAGTTACCGATTAAAATCAACAAGCCAATTACAGTGTGAATTTCCTAATAAAAACACCCGAATTCTTAAAAACCAAATTTTTTTCTTTTGGTCTATTCGGGTATCTAATTGCTCTCGTGGATAGACTTCCCCGAAATATGAAATGTTAAAAAACGAATTTTACGAAGACGAGGTACCTATTAAAATACACAAGCCAATTACAGTGTGAATTTCGTAGTAAAAACACTCGAAATCTTATAAACCAAATTTTTTATTTTGGCCTATACGGGTATCTAATTTTCGTAGTAAAAACACCCGAATTTTTGAAAACTAAATTTTTTCTTTTGATCTATTCGGGTATCTAATTACTCTCGTGGATAGATTTTCCCGAAATATGAAATGTTAAAAAAAGAATTTTAGGAAGAGAAGTTACCGATTAAAATACACAAGCCAATTACAGTGTAAATTTCGTAGTAAAAACACTCGAATTCTTCAAAACCAAATTTTTTCTTTTGGTCTATTCGGGTATCTAATTGCTCTCGTTGATAGATTCCCCTGAAATCTGAAATGTTAAAAAAAGAATTTTACTAAGAGGAGGTAACGAATAAAATCTACCAGCCAATTATAGTGTGAATTTCGAAGTAAAAACACCCGAATTCTTAAAAACCAAATTTTTTCTTTTGGTCTATTCGGGTATCTAATTTCTCTCGTGTATATATTTCCCCGAAATATGAAATGTTAAAAAAAGCATTTTATGAAAAGGAGTTACCGATTAAAATCTACAAGCCAATTACAGTGTGAATTTCGTAGTAAAAACACCCGAATTCTTGAAAACCAAATTTTTTCTATTGGTCTATTCGGGTATCTAATTGCTCTCGTGGATAGACTTCCCCGAAATATGAAATGTTAAAAAAGGAATTTTACGAAGACGAGGTACCGATTAAAATCTACAAGCCAATTACAATGTGAATTTCGTAGTAAAAAGACCCGAATTCTTAAAAACCAAAATTTTTTCTTTTGGTCTATTCGGGTATTTAATTGCTTTCGTGGATAGATTTCCCCAAAATATGAAATGTTAAAAAAAGAATTTTATGAAGAGGAGGTACCGATTAAAATATACAAGCCAATTACAGTGTGAATTTCGTAGTAAAATCACCCGAATTCTTAAAAACCTAATTTTTTTTCTTTTTGTCTATTCGGGTATCTAATTGCTCATGTGGATAGATTTCCCCGAAATATGAAATGTTAAAAAAAGAATTTTACGAAGAGGAGGTACCGATTAAAATACACAAGCCAATTACAGTGTGAATTTCGTAGTAAAAACACCCGAATTCTTAAAAACCAAATTTTTTTTTTGTTCTATTCGGGTATCTAGTTGCTCTCGTGGATAGATTCCCCGAAATATGAAATGTTAAAAAAAGAATTTTACGAAGATAAGTTACCGATTAAAATCTACAAGCCAATTACAGTGTGAATTTCGTAGTAAAAACACCCGAATTCTTAAAAACCAAATTTTTTATTTTGGTCTATTCGGGTATCTAATTTTCGTAGTAAAAACACCCGAATTTTTGAAAACTAAATTTTTTCTTTTGATCTATTCGGGTATCTAATTACTCTCGTGGATAGATTTTCCCGAAATATGAAATGTTAAAAAAAGAATTTTAGGAAGAGATGTTACCGATTAAAATACACAAGCCAATTACAGTGTAAATTTCGTAGTAAAAACACCCGAATTCTTAAAAACCAAATTTTTTCTTTTGGTCTATTCGGGTATCTAATTTCTCTCGTGGATATATTTCCCCGAAATATGAAATGTTAAAAAAAGCATTTTATGAAAAGGAGTTACCGATTAAAATCTACAAGCCAATTATAGTGTGAATTTCGTAGTAAAAACACCGGAATTCTTAAAAACCAAATTTTTTCTTTTGGTCTATTCGGGTATCTAATTTCTCTCGTGGATAGACTTCCCCGAAATATGAAATGTTAAAAAAAGCATTTTATGAAAAGTAGTTACCGATTAAAATCTACAAGCCAATTATAGTGTGAATTTTGTAGTAAAAACACCCGAATTCTTGAAAACCAAATTTTTTCTTTTGGTCTATTCGGGTATCTAATTGCTCTCGTGGATAGACTTCCCCGAAATATGAAATGTTAAAAAAAGAATTTTACGAAGACGAGGTACCGATTAAAATCTACAAGTCAATTACAATGTGAATTTCGTAGTAAAAACACCTGAATTCTTAAAAACCAATTTTTTTTTTGTCTATTCGGTATCTAATTGCTTTCACGGATAGTTTTCCCCGAAATATGAAATGTTAAAAAAAGAATTTTACGAAAAGGAGATACCGATTAAAATACACAAGCCAATTACAGTGTGAATTTCGTAGTAAAAACACCAGAATTCTTAAAAACCAAATTTTTTCTTTTGGTCTATTCGGGTATTTAATTGCTCTCGGGGATAGATTTCCCAGAAATATGAAATGTTAAAAAAAGAATTTTATGAAAAGGAGTTACCGATTAAAATCAACAAGCCAATTACAGTGTGAATTTCCTAATAAAAACACCCGAATTCTTAAAAACCAAATTTTTTTCTTTTGGTCTATTCGGGTATCTAATTGCTCTCGTGGATAGACTTCCCCGAAATATGAAATGTTAAAAAAAGAATTTTACGAAGACGAGGTACCTATTAAAATACACAAGCCAATTACAGTGTGAATTTCGTAGTAAAAACACTCGAAATCTTATAAACCAAATTTTTTATTTTGGCCTATACGGGTATCTAATTTTCGTAGTAAAAACACCCGAATTTTTGAAAACTAAATTTTTTCTTTTGATCTATTCGGGTATCTAATTACTCTCGTGGATAGATTTTCCCGAAATATGAAATGTTAAAAAAAGAATTTTAGGAAGAGAAGTTACCGATTAAAATACACAAGCCAATTACAATGTAAATTTCGTAGTAAAAACACTCGAATTCTTCAAAACCAAATTTTTTCTTTTGGTCTATTCGGGTATCTAATTGCTCTCGTTGATAGATTCCCCCGAAATCTGAAATGTTAAAAAAAGAATTTTACTAAGAGGAGGTAACGATTAAAATCTACCAGCCAATTATAGTGTGAATTTCGTAGTAAAAACACCCGAATTCTTAAAAACCAAATTTTTTCTTTTGGTCTATTCGGGTATCTAATTTCTCTCGTGTATATATTTCCCCGAAATATGAAATGTTAAAAAAAGCATTTTATGAAAAGGAGTTACCGATTAAAATCTACAAGCCAATTACAGTGTGAATTTCGTAGTAAAAACACCCGAATTCTTGAAAACCAAATTTTTTCTTTTGGTCTATTCGGGTATCTAATTGCTCTCGTGGATAGACTTCCCCGAAATATGAAATGTTAAAAAAGGAATTTTACGAAGACGAGGTACCGATTAAAATCTACAAGCCAATTACAGTGTGAATTTCGTAGTAAAAAGACCCGAATTCTTAAAAACCAAAATTTTTTCTTTTGGTCTATTCGGGTATTTAATTGCTTTCGTGGATAGATTTCCCCAAAATATGAAATGTTAAAAAAAGAATTTTATGAAGAGGAGGTACCGATTAAAATATACAAGCCAATTACAGTGTGAATTTCGTAGTAAAATCACCCGAATTCTTAAAAACCTAATTTTTTTTCTTTTTGTCTATTCGGGTATCTAATTGCTCATGTGGATAGATTTCCCCGAAATATGAAATGTTAAAAAAAGAATTTTACGAAGAGGAGGTACCGATTAAAATACACAAGCCAATTACAGTGTGAATTTCGTAGTAAAAACACCCGAATTCTTAAAAACCAAAATTTTTTTTTGTTCTATTCGGGTATCTAGTTGCTCTCGTGGATAGATTCCCCGAAATATGAAATGTTAAAAAAAGAATTTTACGAAGATAAGTTACCGATTAAAATCTACAAGCCAATTACAGTGTGAATTTCGTAGTAAAAACACCAGAATTCTTAAAAACCAAATTTTTTCTTTTGGTCTATTCGGGTATTTAATTGCTTTCGTGGATAGATTTCCCCAAAATATGAAATGTTAAAAAAAGAATTTTATGAAGAGGAGGTACCGATTAAAATATACAAGCCAATTACAGTGTGAATTTCGTAGTAAAATCACCCGAATTCTTAAAAACCTAATTTTTTTTCTTTTTGTCTATTCGGGTATCTAATTGCTCATGTGGATAGATTTCCCCGAAATATGAAATGTTAAAAAAAGAATTTTTCGAAGAGGAGGTACCGATTAAAATACACAAGCCAATTAAAGTGTGAATTTCGTAGTAAAAACACCCGAATTCTTAAAAACCAAATTTTTTTTTTGTTCTATTCGGGTATCTAGTTGCTCTCGTGGATAGATTCCCCGAAATATGAAATGTTAAAAAAAGAATTTTACGAAGATAAGTTACCGATTAAAATCTACAAGCCAATTACAGTGTGAATTTCGTAGTAAAAACACCCGAATTCTTAAAAACTAAATTTTTTCTTTTGGTATATTCGGGTATCTAATTGCTCTCGTGGATAGACTTCCCCGAAATATGAAACGTTAAAAAGCGAATTTTACGAAGACGAGGTACCGATTAAAATACACAAGCCAATTACAGTGTAAATTTCGTAGTAAAAACACTCGAATTCTTTCAAACCAAATTTTTTTATTTGTTCTTTTCGGGTATCTAATTGCTCTCGTGGATAGATTTCCCCGAAATCTGAAATGTTAAAAAAAGAATTTTACGAAGAGGAGGTAACGATTAAAATCTTCAAGCTAATTATAGTGTGAATTTCGTAGTAAAAACACCCGAATTCTTAAAAACCAAATTTTTTATTTCAGTCTATTCGGGTATCTAATTTCTCTCGTGGATATATTTCCCCGAAATATGAAATGTTAAAAAAAGCATTTTATGAAAAGGAGTTACCGATTAAAATCTACAAGCCAATTACAGTGTGAATTTCGTAGTAAAAACACCCGAATTCTTAAAAACCAAATTTTTTATTTTGGTCTATTCGGGTATCTATTTTTCGTAGTAAAAACACCCGAATTTTTGAAAACTAAATTTTTTCTTTTGATCTATTCGGGTATCTAATTACTCTCGTGGATAGATTTTCCCGAAATATGAAATGTTAAAAAAAGAATTTTAGGAAGAGATGTTACCGATTAAAATACACAAGCCAATTACAGTGTAAATTTCGTAGTAAAAACACCCGAATTCTTAAAAACCAAATTTTTTCTTTTGGTCTATTCGGGTATCTAATTTCTCTCGTGGATATATTTCCCCGAAATATGAAATGTTAAAAAAAGCATTTTATGAAAAGGAGTTACCGATTAAAATCTACAAGCCAATTATAGTGTGAATTTCGTAGTAAAAACACCGGAATTCTTAAAAACCAAATTTTTTCTTTTGGTCTATTCGGGTATCTAATTTCTCTCATGGATAGACTTCCCCGAAATATGAAATGTTAAAAAAAGCATTTTATGAAAAGTAGTTACCGATTAAAATCTACAAGCCAATTACAGTGTGAATTTCGTAGTAAAAACACCCGAATTCTTGAAAACAAAATTTTTTCTTTTGGTCTATTCGGGTATCTAATTGCTCTCGTGGATAGACTTCCCCGAAATATGAAATGTTAAAAAAAGAATTTTACGAAGACGAGGTACCGATTAAAATCTACAAGCCAATTACAATGTGAATTTCGTAGTAAAAACACCTGAATTCTTAAAAACCAATTTTTTTTTTCTCTATTCGGTATCTAATTGCTTTCACGGATAGTTTTCCCCGAAATATGAAATGTTAAAAAAAGAATTTTACGAAAAGGAGATACCGATTAAAATACACAAGCCAATTACAGTGTGAATTTCGTAGTAAAAACACCAGAATTCTTAAAAACCAAATTTTTTCTTTTGGTCTATTCGGGTATTTAATTGCTTTCGTGGATAGATTTCCCCAAAATATGAAATGTTAAAAAAAAGAAATTTATGAAGAGGAGGTACCGATTAAAATCTACAAGCCAATTACAGTGTGAATTTCGTAGTAAAATCACCCGAATTCTTAAAAACCTAATTTTTTTTTCTTTTTGTCTATTCGGGTATCTAATTGCTCATGTGGATAGATTTCCCCGAAATATGAAATGTTAAAAAAAGAATTTTACGAAGATGAGGTACCGATTAAAATACACAAGCCAATTACAGTGTGAATTTCGTAGTAAAAACACCCGAATTCTTAAAAACCAAATTTTTTCTTTTGTTCTATTCGGGTATCTAGTTGCTCTCGTGGATAGATTCCCCGAAATATGAAATGTTAAAAAAAGAATTTTACGAAGATAAGTTACCGATTAAAATCTACAAGCCAATTACAGTGTGAATTTCGTAGTAAAAACACCCGAATTCTTAAAAACTAAATTTTTTCTTTTGGTATATTCGGGTATCTAATTGCTCTCGTGGATAGACTTCCCCGAAATATGAAACGTTAAAAAGCGAATTTTACGAAGACGAGGTACCGATTAAAATACGCAAGCCAATTACAGTGTAAATTTCGTAGTAAAAACAATCGAATTCTTTAAAACCAAATTTTTTCTTTTGTTCTATTCGGGTATCTAATTGCTCTCGTGGATAGATTTCCCCGAAATCTGAAATGTTAAAAAAAAAATTTTACGAAGAGGAGGTAACGATTAAAATCTTCAAGCCAATTATAGTGTGAATTTCGTAGTAAAAACACCCGAATTCTTAAAAACCAAATTTTTTCTTTTGGTCTATTCGGGTATCTAATTTCTCTCGTGGATATATTTCCCCGAAATATGAAATGTTAAAAAAATCATTTTATGAAAAGGAGTTACCGATTAAAATCTACAAGCCAATTACAGTGTGAATTTCGTAGTAAAAACACCCGAATTCTTGAAAACCAAATTTTTTCTTTTGGTCTATTCGGGTATCTAATTGCTCTCGTGGATAGACTTCCCCGAAATATGAAATGTTAAAAAAAGAATTTTACGAAGACGAGGTACCGATTAAAATCTACAAGCTAATTACAGTGTGAATTTCGTAGTAAAAACACCCGAATTCTTAAAAACCAAATTTTTTCTTTTGGTCTATTCGGGTATCTAATTGCTTTCGTGGATAAATTTCCCCGAAATATGAAATGTTAAAAAAAGAATTTTACGAAAAGGAAATACCGATTAAAATACTCAAGCCAATTACAGTGTGAATTTCGTAGTAAAAACACCAGAATTATTAAAAAAAAAAAATTTTTCTTTTGGTCTATTCGGGTATCTAATTGCTCTCGTGGATAGATTTTCCCGAAATATGAAATGTTAAAAAAAGAATTTTAGGTAGAGAAGTTACCGATTAAAATCTACAAGCCAATTACAGTGTGAATTTCGTAGTAAAAACACTCGAAATCTTAAAAACCAAATTTTTTATTTTGGTCTATACGGGTATCTAATTTTCGTAGTAAAAACACCCGAATTTTTGAAAACTAAATTTTTTATTTTGATATATTCGGGTATCTAATTACTCTCGTGGATAGATTTTCCCGAAATATGAAATGTTAAAAAAAGAATTTTAGGAAGAGAAGTTACCGATTAAAATACACAAGCCAATTACAGTGTAAATTTCGTAGTAAAAACACTCGAATTCTTTAAAACCAAATTTTTTCTTTTGGTCTATTCGGGTATCTAATTGCTCTCGTGGATAGATTCCCCCGAAATCTGAAATGTTAAAAAAAGAATTTTACTAAGAGGAGGTAACGATTAAAATCTACAAGCCAATTATAGTGTGAATTTCGTAGTAAAAACACCCGAATTCTTAAAAACCAAATTTTTTTATTTTGGTATATTCGGATATCTAATTGCTCTCGTGGATACTCTTCCCCGAAATATGAAACGTTAAAAAGCGAATTTTACGAAGACGAGGTACCGATTAAAATACACATGCCAAATACAGTGTAAATTTCGTAGTAAAAACACTCGAATTCTTTAAAACCAAATTTTTTCTTTTGGTCTATTCGGGTATCTAATTGCTCTCGTGGATAGATTTCCCCGAAATCTGAAATGTTAAAAAAAGAATTTTACGAAGAGGAGGTAACGATTAAAATCTACAAGCCAATTATAGTGTGAATTTCGTAGTAAAAACACCCGAATTCTTAAAAACCAAATTTTTTCTTTTGGTCTATTCGGGTATCTAATTTCTCTCGTGGATATATTTCCCCAAAATATGAAATGTTAAAAAAAGCATTTTATGAAAAGGAGTTACCGATTAAAATCTACAAGCCAATTACAGTGTGAATTTCGTAGTAAAAACACCCGAATTCTTGAAAACCAAATTTTTTCTTTTGGTCTATTCGGGTATCTAATTGCTCTCGTGGATAGACTTCCCCGAAATATGAAATGTTAAAAAAAGAATTTTACGAAGACGAGGTACCGATTAAAATCTACAAGCCAATTACAATGTGAATTTCGTAATAAAAAAAAAACACCTGAATTCTTAAAAACCAATTTTTTTTTTTTGTCTATTCGGGTATCTAATTGCTTTCGCGGATAGTTTTACCCGAAATATGAAATGTTAAAAAAAGAATTTTACGAAAAGGAGATACCGATTAAAATACACAAGCCAATTACAGTGTGAATTTCGTAGTAAAAACACCAGAATTCTTAAAAACCAAATTTTTTCTTTTGGTCTATTCGGGTATTTAATTGCTATCGTGGATAGATTTCCCCAAAATATGAAATGTTAAAAAAAGAATTTTATGAAGAGGAGGTACCGATTAAAATATACAAGCCAATTACAGTGTGAATTTCGTAGTAAAAACACCCGAATTCTTAAAAACCAAATTTTTTCTTTTTGTCTATACGGGTATCTAATTGCTCACGTGGATAGATTTCCCCGAAATATGAAATGTTAAAAAAAATAATTTTACGAAGAGGAGGTACTGATTAAAATACACAAGCCAATTAAAGTGTGAATTTCGTAGTAAAAACACCCGAATTCTTAAAAATCAATTTTTTTCTTTTTGTCTATACGGGTATCTAATTGCTCACGTTGATAGATTTCCCCGAAATATGAAATGTTAAAAAAAAGAATTTTACGAAGATAAGTTACCGATTAATATCTACAAGTCAATTACAGTGTGAATTTCGTAGTAAAAACACCCGAATTCTTAAAAATCAAAATTTTCTTTTGTTCTATTCAGGTATCTAATTGCTCTCGGGGATAGATTTCCCAGAAATATGAAATGTTAAAAAAAGAAATTTTATGAAAAGGAGTTACCGATTAAAATCAACAAGCCAATTACAGTGTGAATTTCCTAGTAAAAACACCCGAATTCTTAAAAACCAAATTTTTTTCTTTTGGTCTATTCGGGTATCTAATTGCTCTCGTGGATAGACTTCCCCGAAATATGAAACGTTAAAAAACGAATTTTACGAAGACGAGGTACCTATTAAAATACACAAGCCAATTACAGTGTGAATTTCGTAGTAAAAACACTCGAAATCTTAAAAACCAAATTTTTTATTTTGGCCTATACGGGTATCTAATTGCTCTTGTGGATAGATTTCCCCGTAATATGAAATGTTAAAAAAAGAATTTTACGAATATAAGTTAACGATTAAAATCTACAAGCCAATTACAATGTGAATTTCGTAGTAAAAACACCCGAATTCTTAAAAACCAAATTTTTTCTTTTGGTATATTCGGGTATCTAATTGCTCCCGTGGATAGATTTCCCCGAAATATGAAATGTTAAAAAAAGAATTTTACGTAGATAAGTTACCGATTAAAATCTACAAGCCAATTACAGTGTGAATTTCGTAGTAAAAACACCCGAATTTTTGAAAACTAATTTTTTTCTTTTGATATATTCGGGTATCTAATTGCTCTCGTGGATAGATTTTCCCGAAATATGAAATGTTAAAAAAAGAATTTTAGGTAGAGAAGTTACCGATTAAAATCTACAAGCCAATTACAGTGTGAATTTCGTAGTAAAAACACTCGAAATCTTAAAAACCAAATTTTTTATTTTGGTCTATACGGGTATCTAATTTTCGTAGTAAAAACACCCGAATTTTTGAAAACTAAATTTTTTCTTTTGATATATTCGGGTATCTAATTACTCTCGTGGATAGATTTTCCCGAAATATGAAATGTTAAAAAAAGAATTTTAGGAAGAGAAGTTACCGATTAAAATACACAAGCCAATTACAGTGTAAATTTCGTAGTAAAAACACTCGAATTCTTTAAAACCAAATTTTTTCTTTTGTTCTATTCGGGTATCTAATTGCTCTCGTGGATAGATTCCCCCGAAATCTGAAATGTTAAAAAAAGAATTTTACTAAGAGGAGGTAACGATTAAAATCTACAAGCCAATTATAGTGTGAATTTCGTAGTAAAAACACCCGAATTCTTAAAAACCAAATTTTTTTATTTTGGTATATTCGGATATCTAATTGCTCTCGTGGATACTCTTCCCCGAAATATGAAACGTTAAAAAGCGAATTTTACGAAGACGAGGTACCGATTAAAATACACATGCCAAATACAGTGTAAATTTCGTAGTAAAAACACTCGAATTCTTTAAAACGAAATTTTTTCTTTTGGTCTATTCGGGTATCTAATTGCTCTCGTGGATAGATTTCCCCGAAATCTGAAATGTTAAAAAAAGAATTTTACGAAGAGGAGGTAACGATTAAAATCTACAAGCCAATTATAGTGTGAATTTCGTAGTAAAAACACCCGAATTCTTAAAAACCAAATTTTTTCTTTTGGTCTATTCGGGTATCTAATTTTTCTCGTGGATATATTTCCCCAAAATATGAAATGTTAAAAAAAGCATTTTATGAAAAGGAGTTACCGATTAAAATCTACAAGCCAATTACAGTGTGAATTTCGTAGTAAAAACACCCGAATTCTTGAAAACCAAATTTTTTCTTTTGGTCTATTCGGGTATCTAATTGCTCTCGTGGATAGACTTCCCCGAAATATGAAATGTTAAAAAAAGAATTTTACGAAGACGAGGTACCGATTAAAATCTACAAGCCAATTACAATGTGAATTTCGTAATAAAAAAAAAACACCTGAATTCTTAAAAACCAATTTTTTTTTTTTGTCTATTCGGGTATCTAATTGCTTTCGCGGATAGTTTTACCCGAAATATGAAATGTTAAAAAAAGAATTTTACGAAAAGGAGGTACCGATTAAAATATACAAGCCAATTACAGTGTGAATTTCGTAGTAAAAACACCCGAATTCTTAAAAACCAAATTTTTTCTTTTTGTCTATACGGGTATCTAATTGCTCACGAGGATAGATTTCCCCGAAATATGAAATGTTAAAAAAAAGAATTTTACGAAGAGGAGGTACCGATTAAAATACACAAGCCAATTACAGTGTGAATTTCGTAGTAAAAACACCCGAATTCTTAAAAACCAAATTTTTTCTTTTTGTCTATACGGGTATCTAATTGCTCACGTGGATAGATTTCCCCGAAATATGAAATGTTAAAAAAAAGAATTTTACGAAGAGGAGGTACTGATTAAAATACACAAGCCAATTAAAGTGTGAATTTCGTAGTAAAAACACCCGAATTCTTAAAAATCAAATTTTTTCTTTTTGTCTATACGGGTATCTAATTGCTCACGTTGATAGATTTCCCCGAAATATGAAATGTTAAAAAAAAGAATTTTACGAAGATAAGTTACCGATTAATATCTACAAGTCAATTACAGTGTGAATTTCGTAGTAAAAACACCCGAATTCTTAAAAATCAAAATTTTCTTTTGTTCTATTCAGGTATCTAATTGCTCTCGGGGATAGATTTCCCAGAAATATGAAATGTTAAAAAAAGAAATTTATGAAAAGGAGTTACCGATTAAAATCAACAAGCCAATTACAGTGTGAATTTCCTAGTAAAAACACCCGAATTCTTAAAAACCAAATTTTTTTCTTTTGGTCTATTCGGGTATCTAATTGCTCTCGTGGATAGACTTCCCCGAAATATAAAACGTTAAAAAACGAATTTTACGAAGACGAGGTACCTATTAAAATACACAAGCCAATTACAGTGTGAATTTCGTAGTAAAAACACTCGAAATCTTAAAAACCAAATTTTTTATTTTGGCCTATACGGGTATCTAAATTTCGTAGTAAAAACACCCGAATTTTTGAAAACTAAATTTTTTCTTTTGATCTATTCGGGTATCTAATTACTCTCGTGGATAGATTTTCCCGAAATATGAAATGTTAAAAAAAGAATTTTAGGAAGAGAAGTTACCGATTAAAATACACAAGCCAATTACAGTGTAAATTTCGTAGTAAAAACACTCGAATTCTTCAAAACCAAATTTTTTCTTTTGGTCTATTCGGGTATCTAATTGCTCTCGTTGATAGATTCCCCCGAAATCTGAAATGTTAAAAAAAGAATTTTACTAAGAGGAGGTAACGATTAAAATCTAACAGCCAATTATAGTGTGAATTTCGTAGTAAAAACACCCGAATTCTTAAAAACCAAATTTTTTCTTTTGGTCTATTCGGGTATCTAATTTCTCTCGTGTATATATTTCCCCGAAATATGAAATGTTAAAAAAAGCATTTTATGAAAAGGAGTTACCAATTAAAATCTACAAGCCAATTACAGTGTGAATTTCGTAGTAAAAACACCCGAATTCTTGAAAACCAAATTTTTTCTTTTGGTCTATTCGGGTATCTAATTGCTCTCGTGGATAGACTTCCCCGAAATATGAAATGTTAAAAAAGGAATTTTACGAAGACGAGGTACCGATTAAAATCTACAAGCCAATTACAATGTGAATTTCGTAGTAAAAACACCTGAATTCTTAAAAACCAATTTTTTTTTGTCTATTCGGGTATCTAATTGCTTTCGCGGATAGTTTTCCCCGAAATATGAAATGTTAAAAAAAGAATTTTACGAAAAGGAGATACCGATTAAAATACACAAGCCAATTACAGTGTGAATTTCGTAGTAAAAACACCAGAATTCTTAAAAACCAAATTTTTTCTTTTGGTCTATTCGGGTATTTAATTGCTTTCGTGGATAGATTTCCCCAAAATATGCAATGTTAAAAAAAGAATTTTATGAAGAGGTGGTACCGATTAAAATATACAAGCCAATTACAGTGTGAATTTCGTAGTAAAATCACCCGAATTCTTAAAAACCAAATTTTTTTTCTTTTTGTCCATTCGGGTATCTAATTGCTCATGTGGATAGATTTCCCCGAAATATGAAATGTTAAAAAAAGAATTTTATGAAAAGGAGTTACCGATTAAAATCAACAAGCCAATTGATATCGCTCATTTTGTATAAGTTTATATTTAGCGATATCATTGTTTTTGCATTCATTTTAAGTGGACTTTATGAACTTTTGGTACTTATTTAGCTTAAATTGAATTACAGGCATCAATATTGAAGAATCGTCGTTTGGACTGCATTCTGGTTTGGATTTGAGCAAGTTTGTAAAGTGTTGAAGTCTCGAGCTAAAAGCTGGTCTGCTGGAAAATGGCTTGAAGCCGCCGGCTTGGTGTACGTAGCAGCCGGGTCATGAAGTCTTGAAGAAGCCGCCGGGTTGATACACTAAGCCGCCAGGTTGTTATGGTTACCAGCCGGGTGAGTGATGCTAGCCGCCGGGTAAATTAACTTTTCCATCATTTGTTGATCACAGAGAAATTCGGCCGATTGAACCCTGTAGAAGCCGGCGGGTGATCCTACTGAGCCGCCGGGTTGTTTTCTTCACATGACCCGCCGTGTTATATGTTTGAGCAGCCGGGTTCCACAAATTTCAAAGGACCCGCCGGGTCATAACACAACCCGCCGGGTAGTTTGGGCGGCAGATCACTTTTTGGCTAGAAAAAGCACTTTTCACTATTGGATCTCACCAACTTTACACACACGAAAAACACACACAAAACCAGTCTCTAGGTGGCGATTTTGGAGTTCTTGAAGGTTTTCTTTCATTTTCTTGAAGATTTCCTTTAGTGTAGCATCTCTCGGTTACTAACAATCATCATCTCGACATTGTACGAACTCGGTTTGCATTTTTATCTAAATATAATCATGTTTTCCTTAGTTTCCTTGATGTTTTGTGTGTATGATGATGTGATTATGATGGTTGGCTAGGTTTTGTTATGCTTGCTTGGATGAACTAGTTAGTGACTAGGGGTGTTAAATTTGGTGTTTGATTTATGCTTTGAGTTTAAGATTCATCCATAAATTTTTATGTAACTAGTTGATGTGGTTTAACTTGTGGGTATTTTGCCTAAACAACTATGGCGAATGTTTGTTGTTTAATAAAAATACTTGTTATTTGTATGAAATGTATGAATGAATCTATTTTCGCGAATGTGAAAATTATTACAAGTGAAGTTAGTTAACTAGTATGATTTGAATTAGCGAATTTGGCGAATGTCTTTCGTTTGGATGAATCATAAACTCTTTTGACTTGAACTTGTGTTTAATCAATTATTTGTGTATTTGAGCTTGATGTCAAGTAATTAACTTGTTTGATAATTTACTAATAGATATAGCGAACGTTTTCTATCTAGTGAATTGTTGTCAACTTTTTGTCTATAAATTGTTGAACTTGATTGCGGATGCGGTTTTGGAATAGGTTAACAAGTTAAGCTCAAATATGCGAATAGGTAACTATGGCGAATGTCCGTTATTTGATTGAATCATGGGTTTGTAAATTGAAGTTGAATTATTAGGTGATGGCGAATGTTAAGCCTAGGTTTGATGGAAAATTGTTTGCATAAAATAACCGGTTTTAACTTTACACCCCGAAATCACTAACGACCTAATCCAAGCAAGTATAGTTTTTAATATTTGAAAGTTCCAAATCAATCACTTTGACTCTAAAGAGTCCACTTGCCTAGTTTAACTAAAATTTCGTAGTTTTAAGCAACGTGACAATTCGGTCACACAAACCAACCACATTTTATTTTCTCTTTTTAAATTGCTCACACTTCTATTAATTATCCAATCTAGTTCCCTGTGTTCGAACCCGAACTTACCCAACTATACTACCACACGATAGGGTCCACTGCCCGGTTGTGTTTTGGTCTAGCTCGGTACTTTCTTGTTCACTTTTCAACGATAAATTTTATAACTGGATTAAACACATCACCAATTACAGTGTGAATTTCCTAGTAAAAACACCCGAATTCTTAAAAACCAAATTTTTTTCTTTTGGTCTATTCGGGTATCTATTGCTCTCGTGGATAGACTTCCCCGAAATATGAAATGTTAAAAAACGAATTTTACGAAGACGAGGTACCTATTAAAATACACAAGCCAATTACAGTGTGAATTTCGTAGTAAAAACACTCGAAATCTTAAAAACCAAATTTTTTATTTTGGCCTATACGGGTATCTAATTTTCGTAGTAAAAACACCCGAATTTTTGAAAACTAAATTTTGGTCTATTCGGGTATCTAATTTCTCTCGTGGATATATTTCCCCGAAATATGAAATGTTAAAAAAAGCATTTTATGAAAAGGAGGTACCGATTAAAATCTACAAGCCAATTACAGTGTGAATTTCTTAGTAAAAACACTCGAATTCTTGAAAACCAAATTTTTTCTTTTGGTCTATTCGGGTATCTAATTGCTCTCGTGGATAGACTTCCCCGAAATATGAAATGTTAAAAAACGGATTTTACGAAGACGAGGTACCTATTAAAAATACACAAGCCAATTACAGTGTGAATTTCGTAGTAAAAACCATCGAATTCTTAAAAACCAAATTTTTTCTTTTGGTCTATTCGGGTATCTAATTGCTCTCGTGGATAGATTTCCCCGAAATCTGAAATGTTAAAAAAAGAATTTGATGAAGAGGATGTAACGATTAAAATCTACAAGCCCATTACAGTGTGAATTTCGTAGTAAAAACACCCGAATTCTTAAAAACCAAATTTTTTCTTTTGGTCTATTCGGGTATCTAATTGCTCTCGTGGATAGATTTCCCCGAAATATGAAATGTTAAAAAAAGAATTTTAGGAAGAGAAGTTACCGATTAAAATCTACAAGCCAATTACAGTGTGAATTTTTTAGTAGTACAAACACCCGAAATCTTAAAAACCAAATTTTTTCTTTTGGTATATAAGGGTATCTAATTGCTCTCGTGGATAGATTTCCCCGTAATATGAAATGTTAAAAAAAGAATTTTACGAAGAGAAGCTAACGATTAAAATCTACAAGCCAATTACAATGTAAATTTCGTAGTAAAAACACTCGAATTCTTAAAAACCAAATTTTTTCTTTTGGTATATTCGGGTATCTAATTGCTCTCGTGGATATATTTCCCCGAAATATGAAATGTTAAAAAAAGAATTTTACGTAGATAAGTTACCGATTAAAATCTACAAGCCAATTAGAGTGAATTTCGTAGTAAAAACACCCGAATTCTTGAAAACTAAATTATTTCTTTTGGTCTATTTGGGTATCTAATTGCTCTCGTTGATAGATTTCCCCGAAATATGAAATGTTAAAAAAAGAATTTTAGGAAGAGAAGTTACCGATTAAAATCTACAAGCCAATTACAGTGTGAATTTGGTAGTACAAACACCCGAAATCTTAAAAACCAATTTTTTTTCTTTTGGTCTATTCGGGTATCTAATTGCTCTCGTGGATAGACTTCCCCGAAATATGAAATGTTAAAAAAAGAATTTTACGAAGAGGATGTACCGATTAAAATATACAAGCCAATTACAGTGTGAATTTCGTAGTAAAAACACCCGAATTCTTAAAAACCAAATTTTTTCTTTTGGTCTATTCGGGTATCTAATTGCTCTCGTTGATAGACTTCCCCGAAATATGAAATGTTAATAAAGGAATTTTACGAAGACGAGGTACCGATTAAAATCTACAAGCCAATTACAATGTGAATTTCGCAGTAAAAACACCTGAATTCTTAAAAACCAATTTTTTTTTTGTCTATTCGGGTATCTAATTGCTTTCGCGGATAGTTTTCCCCGAAATATGAAATGTTAAAAAAAGAATTTTACGAAAAGGAGATACCGATTAAAATACACAAGCCAATTACAGTGTGAATTTCGTAGTAAAAACACCAGAATTCTTAAAAACCAAATTTTTTCTTTTGGTCTATTCGGGTATTTAATTGCTTTCGTGGAAAGATTTCCCCAAAATATGAAATGTTAAAAAAAGAATTTTATGAAGAGGAGGTACCGATTAAAATATACAAGCCAATTACAGTGTGAATTTCGTAGTAAAATCACCCGAATTCTTAAAAACCTAAATTTTTTTCTTTTTGTCCATTCGGGTATCTAATTGCTCATGTGGATAGATTTCCCCGAAATATGAAATGTTAAAAAAAGAATTTTACGAAGAGGAGGTACCGATTAAAATCAACAAGCCAATTACAGTGTGAATTTCGTAGTAAAAACACCCGAATTCTTAAAAACCAAATTTTTTCTTTTGGTCTATACGGGTATCTAATTGCTCACGTGGATAGATTTCCCCGAAATATGAAATGTTAAAAAAAAGAATTTTACGAAGATAAGTTACCGATTAATATCTACAAGCCAATTACAGTGTGAATTTCGTAGTAAAAAACTCGAATTCTTAAAAACCAAATTTTTTCTTTTTGTCTATACGGGTATCTAATTGCTCACGTGGATAGATTTCCCCGAAATATGAAATGTTAAAAAAAAGAATTTTACGAAGATAAGTTACCGATTAATATCTACAAGCCAATTACAGTGTGAATTTCGTAGTAAAAAACTCGAATTCTTAAAAACCAAAATTTTCTTTTATTCTATTCGGGTATCTAATTGCTCTCGGGGATAGATTTCCCAGAAATATGAAATGTTAAAAAAAGAATTTTATGAAAAGGAGTTACCGATTAAAATCAACAAGCCAATTACAGTGTGAACTTCCGAGTAAAAACACCCGAATTCTTAAAAACCAAATTTTTTTCTTTTGGTCTATTCGGGTATCTAATTGCTCTCGTGGATAGACTTCCCCGAAATATGAAATGTTAAAAAACGAATTTTACGAAGACGAGGTACCTATTAAAATACACAAGCCAATTACAGTGTGAATTTCGTAGTAAAAACACTCGAATTCTTAAAAACCAAATTTTTTCTTTTGGTCTATTCGGGTATCTAATTGCTCTCGTGGATAGATTTCCCCGAAATCTGAAATGTTAAAAAAAGAATTTGATGAAGATGATGTAACGATTAAAATCTACAAGCCCATTACAGTGTGAATTTCGTAGTAAAAACACCCGAATTCTTAAAAACCAAATTTTTTCTTTTGGTCTATTCGGGTATCTAATTGCTCTCGTGGATAGATTTCCCCGAAATATGAAATTTTAAAAAAAGAATTTTAGGAAGAGAAGTTACCGATTAAAATCTACAAGCCAATTAAAGTGTGAATTTTTTAGTAGTACAAACACCCGAAATCTTAAAAACCAAATTTTTTCTTTTGGTCTATACGGGTATCTAATTGCTCTCGTGGATAGATTTCCCCGTAATATGAAATGTTAAAAAAAGAATTTTACGAAGATAAGTTAACGATTAAAATCTACAAGCCAATTACAATGTAAATTTCGTAGTAAAAACACTCGAATTCTTAAAAATCAAATTTTTTCTTTTGGTATATTCGGGTATCTAATTGCTCTCGTGGATATATTTCCCCGAAATATGAAATGTTAAAAAAAGCATTTTATGAAAAGGAGTTACCGATTAAAATCTACAAGCCAATTACAGTGTGAATTTCGTAGTAAAAACACCCGAATTCTTGAAAACCAAATTTTTTCTTTTGGTCTATTCGGGTATCTAATTGCTCTCGTGGATAGACTTCCCCGAAATATGAAATGTTAAAAAAAGAATTTTAGTAAGAGAAGTTACCGATTAAAATCTACAAGCCAATTACAGTGTAAATTTCGTAGTACAAACACCCGAAATCTTAAAAACCAAATTTTTTTCTTTTGGTCTATTCGGGTATCTAATTGCTCTCGTGGATAGACTTCCCCGAAATATGAAATGTTAAAAAAAGAATTTTACGAAGAGGATGTACCGATTAAAATCTACAAGCCAATTACAGTGTGAATTTCGTAGTAAAAACACCCGAATTCTTAAAAACCAAATTTTTTCTTTTGGTCTATTCGGGTATCTAATTGCTCTCGTGGATAGATTTCCCTGAAATATGAAATGTTAAAAAAAGAATTTTACGAAGAGAAGTTAACGATTAAAATCTACAAGCCAATTACAATGTGAATTTCGTAGTAAAAACACCCGAATTCTTAAAAACCAAATTTTTTCTTTTGGTCTATTCGGGTATCTAATTGCTCTCGTGGATAGATTTCCCTGAAATATGAAATGTTAAAAAAAGAATTTTACGAAGAGAAGTTAACGATTAAAATCTACAAGCCAATTACAATGTGAATTTCGTAGTAAAAACACTCGAATTCTTTAAAACCAAATTTTTTTTTTTGGTCTATTCGGGTATCTAATTGCTCTCGTGGATAGATTCCCCCGAAATCTGAAATGTTAGGTAACGATTAAAATCTAAAAGCAAATTATAGTGTGAATTTCGTAGTAAAAACACCCGAATTCTTAAAAACCAAATTTTTTTTCTTTTGGTATATTCGGGTATCTAATTGCTCTCGTGGATACTCTTCCCCGAAATATGAAACGTTAAAAAGCGAATTTTACGAAGACGAGGTACCGATTAAAATACACAAGCCAATTACAGTGTAAATTTCGTAGTAAAAACACTCGAATTCTTTAAAACCAAATTTTTTCTTTTGGTCTATTCGGGTATCTAATTGCTCTCGTGGATAGATTTCCCCGAAATCTGAAATGTTAAAAAAAGAATTTTACGAAGAGGAGGTAACGATTAAAATCTACAAGCCAATTATAGTGTGAATTTCGTAGTAAAAACACCCGAATTCTTAAAAACCAAATTTTTTCTTTTGGTCTATTCGGGTATTTAATTTCTCTCGTGGATATATTTCCCCGAAATATGAAATGTTAAAAAAAGCATTTTATGAAAAGGAGTTACCGATTAAAATCTACAAGCCAATTATAGTGTGAATTTCATAGTAAAAACACCCGAATTCTTGAAAACCAAATTTTTTCTTTTGGTCTATTCGGGTATCTAATTGCTCTCGTGGATAGACTTCCCCGAAATATGAAATGTTAAAAAAAGAATTTTACGAAGACGAGGTACCGATTAAAATCTACAAGCCAATTACAATGTGAATTTCGTAGTAAAAACACCTGAATTCTTAAAAACCAATTTTTTTTTTGTCTATTCGGGTATCTAATTGCTTTCGCGGATAGTTTTCCCCGAAATATGAAATGTTAAAAAAAGAATTTTACGAAAAGGAGATACCGATTAAAATACACAAGCCAATTACAGTGTGAATTTCGTAGTAAAAACACCCGAATTCTTAAAAACCAAATTTTTTATTTTGGTCTATTCGGGTATTTAATTTCTCTCGTGGATATATTTCCCCGAAATATGAAATGTTAAAAAAAGAATTTTATGAAGAGGAGGTACCGATTAAAATATACAAGCCAATTACAGTGTGAATTTCGTAGTAAAAACACCCGAATTCTTAAAAACTAATTTTTTTCTTTTTGTCTATACGGGTATCTAATTGCTCACGTGGATAGATTTCCCCGAAATATGAAATGTTAAAAAAAAGAATTTTACGAAGAGGAGGTACCGATTAAAATACACAAGCCAATTACAGTGTGAATTTCGTAGTAAAAACACCCGAATTATTAAAAATCAAATTTTTTCTTTTTGTCTATACGGGTATCTAATTGCTCACGTTGATAGATTTCCCCGAAATATGAAATGTTAAAAAAAAGAATTTTACGAAGAAAAGTTACCGATTAATATCTACAAGCCAATTACAGTGTGAATTTCGTAGTAAAAACACCCGAATTCTTAAAAATCAAAATTTTCTTTTGTTCTATTCGGGTATCTAATTGCTCTCGGGGATAGATTTCCAAGAAATATGAAATGTTAAAAAAAGAATTTTATGAAAAGGAGTTACCGATTAAAATCAACAAGCCAATTACAGTGTGAATTTCCTAGTAAAAACACCCGAATTCTTAAAAACCAAAATTTTTTCTTTTGGTCTATTCGGGTATCTAATTGCTCTCGTGGATAGACTTCCCCGAAATATGAAATGTTAAAAAACGAATTTTATGAAGACGAGGTACCTATTAAAATACACAAGCCAATTACAGTGTGAATTTCGTAGTAAAAACACTCGAAATCTTAAAAACCAAATTTTTTATTTTGGCCTATACGGGTTTCTAATTTTCGTAGTAAAAACACCCGAATTTTTGAAAACTAAATTTTTTATTTTGATCTATTCGGGTATCTAATTACTCTCGTGGATAGATTTTCCCGAAATATGAAATGTTAAAAAAAGAATTTTAGGAAGAGAAGTTACCGATTAAAATCTAAAAGCCAATTACAGTGTGAATTTCGTAGTACAAACACCCGAAATCTTAAAAACCAAATTTTTTTCTTTTGGTCTATTCGGGTATCTAATTGCTCTCGTTGATAGACTTCCCCAAAATATGAAATGTTAAAAAAAGAATTTTACGAAGAGGATGTACCGATTAAAATATACAAGCCAATTACAGTGTGAATTTCGTAGTAAAAACACCCGAATTCTTAAAAACCAAATTTTTTCTTTTGGTCTATTCGGGTATCTAATTGCTCTCGTGGATAGATTTCCCCGAAATCTGAAATGTTAAAAAAAGAATTTGATGAAGATGATGTAACGATTAAAATCTACAAGCCCATTACAGTGTGAATTTCGTAGTAAAAACACCCGAATTCTTAAAAACCAAATTTTTTCTTTTGGTCTATTCGGGTATCTAATTGCTCTCGTGGATAGATTTCCCCGAAATATGAAATTTAAAAAAAAGAATTTTAGGAAGAGAAGTTACCGATTAAAATCTACAAGCCAATTAAAGTGTGAATTTTTTAGTAGTACAAACACCCGAAATCTTAAAAACCAAATTTTTTCTTTTGGTCTATACGGGTATCTAATTGCTCTCGTGGATAGATTTCCCCGTAATATGAAATGTTAAAAAAAGAATTTTACGAAGATAAGTTAACGATTAAAATCTACAAGCCAATTACAATGTAAATTTCGTAGTAAAAACACTCGAATTCTTAAAAACCAAATTTTTTCTTTTGGTATATTCGGGTATCTAATTGCTCTCGTGGATATATTTCCCCGAAATATGAAATGTTAAAAAAAAGAATTTTACGAAGATAAGTTACCGATTAATATCTACAAGCCAATTACAGTGTGAATTTCGTAGTAAAAAACTCGAATTCTTAAAAACCAAAATTTTCTTTTATTCTATTCGGGTATCTAATTGCTCTCGGGGATAGATTTCCCAGAAATATGAAATGTTAAAAAAAGAATTTTATGAAAAGGAGTTACCGATTAAAATCAACAAGCCAATTACAGTGTGAATTTCCGAGTAAAAACACCCGAATTCTTAAAAACCAAATTTTTTTCTTTTGGTCTATTCGGGTATCTAATTGCTCTCGTGGATAGACTTCCCCGAAATATGAAATGTTAAAAAACGAATTTTACGAAGACGAGGTACCTATTAAAATACACAAGCCAATTACAGTGTGAATTTCGTAGTAAAAACACTCGAATTCTTAAAAACCAAATTTTTTCTTTTGGTCTATTCGGGTATCTAATTGCTCTCGTGGATAGATTTCCCCGAAATCTGAAATGTTAAAAAAAGAATTTGATGAAGATGATGTAACGATTAAAATCTACAAGCCCATTACAGTGTGAATTTCGTAGTAAAAACACCCGAATTCTTAAAAACCAAATTTTTTCTTTTGGTCTATTCGGGTATCTAATTGCTCTCGTGGATAGATTTCCCCGAAATATGAAATTTTAAAAAAAGAATTTTAGGAAGAGAAGTTACCGATTAAAATCTACAAGCCAATTAAAGTGTGAATTTTTTAGTAGTACAAACACCCGAAATCTTAAAAACCAAATTTTTTCTTTTGGTCTATACGGGTATCTAATTGCTCTCGTGGATAGATTTCCCCGTAATATGAAATGTTAAAAAAAGAATTTTACGAAGATAAGTTAACGATTAAAATCTACAAGCCAATTACAATGTAAATTTCGTAGTAAAAACACTCGAATTCTTAAAAACCAAATTTTTTCTTTTGGTATATTCGGGTATCTAATTGCTCTCGTGGATATATTTCCCCGAAATATGAAATGTTAAAAAAAGCATTTTATGAAAAGGAGTTACCGATTAAAATCTACAAGCCAATTACAGTGTGAATTTCGTAGTAAAAACACCCGAATTCTTGAAAACCAAATTTTTTCTTTTGGTCTATTCGGGTATCTAATTGCTCTCGTGGATAGACTTCCCCGAAATATGAAATGTTAAAAAAAGAATTTTAGTAAGAGAAGTTACCGATTAAAATCTACAAGCCAATTACAGTGTAAATTTCGTAGTACAAACACCCGAAATCTTAAAAACCAAATTTTTTTCTTTTGGTCTATTCGGGTATCTAATTGCTCTCGTGGATAGACTTCCCCGAAATATGAAATGTTAAAAAAAGAATTTTACGAAGAGGATGTACCGATTAAAATCTACAAGCCAATTACAGTGTGAATTTCGTAGTAAAAACACCCGAATTCTTAAAAACCAAATTTTTTCTTTTGGTCTATTCGGGTATCTAATTGCTCTCGTGGATAGATTTCCCTGAAATATGAAATGTTAAAAAAAGAATTTTACGAAGAGAAGTTAACGATTAAAATCTACAAGCCAATTACAATGTGAATTTCGTAGTAAAAACACCCGAATTCTTAAAAACCAAATTTTTTCTTTTGGTCTATTCGGGTATCTAATTGCTCTCGTGGATAGATTTCCCTGAAATATGAAATGTTAAAAAAAGAATTTTACGAAGAGAAGTTAACGATTAAAATCTACAAGCCAATTACAATGTGAATTTCGTAGTAAAAACACTCGAATTCTTTAAAACCAAATTTTTTTTTTTGGTCTATTCGGGTATCTAATTGCTCTCGTGGATAGATTCCCCCGAAATCTGAAATGTTAGGTAACGATTAAAATCTAAAAGCAAATTATAGTGTGAATTTCGTAGTAAAAACACCCGAATTCTTAAAAACCAAATTTTTTTTCTTTTGGTATATTCGGGTATCTAATTGCTCTCGTGGATACTCTTCCCCGAAATATGAAACGTTAAAAAGCGAATTTTACGAAGACGAGGTACCGATTAAAATACACAAGCCAATTACAGTGTAAATTTCGTAGTAAAAACACTCGAATTCTTTAAAACCAAATTTTTTCTTTTGGTCTATTCGGGTATCTAATTGCTCTCGTGGATAGATTTCCCCGAAATCTGAAATGTTAAAAAAAGAATTTTACGAAGAGGAGGTAACGATTAAAATCTACAAGCCAATTATAGTGTGAATTTCGTAGTAAAAACACCCGAATTCTTAAAAACCAAATTTTTTCTTTTGGTCTATTCGGGTATTTAATTTCTCTCGTGGATATATTTCCCCGAAATATGAAATGTTAAAAAAAGCATTTTATGAAAAGGAGTTACCGATTAAAATCTACAAGCCAATTACAGTGTGAATTTCATAGTAAAAACACCCGAATTCTTGAAAACCAAATTTTTTCTTTTGGTCTATTCGGGTATCTAATTGCTCTCGTGGATAGACTTCCCCGAAATATGAAATGTTAAAAAAAGAATTTTACGAAGACGAGGTACCGATTAAAATCTACAAGCCAATTACAATGTGAATTTCGTAGTAAAAACACCTGAATTCTTAAAAACCAATTTTTTTTTTGTCTATTCGGGTATCTAATTGCTTTCGCGGATAGTTTTCCCCGAAATATGAAATGTTAAAAAAAGAATTTTACGAAAAGGAGATACCGATTAAAATACACAAGCCAATTACAGTGTGAATTTCGTAGTAAAAACACCCGAATTCTTAAAAACCAAATTTTTTATTTTGGTCTATTCGGGTATTTAATTTCTCTCGTGGATATATTTCCCCGAAATATGAAATGTTAAAAAAAGAATTTTATGAAGAGGAGGTACCGATTAAAATATACAAGCCAATTACAGTGTGAATTTCGTAGTAAAAACACCCGAATTCTTAAAAACTAATTTTTTTCTTTTTGTCTATACGGGTATCTAATTGCTCACGTGGATAGATTTCCCCGAAATATGAAATGTTAAAAAAAAGAATTTTACGAAGAGGAGGTACCGATTAAAATATACAAGCCAATTACAGTGTGAATTTCGTAGTAAAAACACCCGAATTCTTAAAAACCAAATTTTTTCTTTTGGTCTATTCGGGTATCTAATTGCTCTCGTGGATAGATTTCCCTGAAATATGAAATGTTAAAAAAAGAATTTTACGAAGAGAAGTTAACGATTAAAATCTACAAGCCAATTACAATGTGAATTTCGTAGTAAAAACACCCGAATTCTTAAAAACCAAATTTTTTCTTTTGGTCTATTCGGGTATCTAATTGCTCTCGTGGATAGATTTCCCTGAAATATGAAATGTTAAAAAAAGAATTTTACGAAGAGAAGTTAACGATTAAAATCTACAAGCCAATTACAATGTGAATTTCGTAGTAAAAACACTCGAATTCTTTAAAACCAAATTTTTTTTTTTGGTCTATTCGGGTATCTAATTGCTCTCGTGGATAGATTCCCCCGAAATCTGAAATGTTAGGTAACGATTAAAATCTAAAAGCAAATTATAGTGTGAATTTCGTAGTAAAAACACCCGAATTCTTAAAAACCAAATTTTTTTTCTTTTGGTATATTCGGGTATCTAATTGCTCTCGTGGATACTCTTCCCCGAAATATGAAACGTTAAAAAGCGAATTTTACGAAGACGAGGTACCGATTAAAATACACAAGCCAATTACAGTGTAAATTTCGTAGTAAAAACACTCGAATTCTTTAAAACCAAATTTTTTCTTTTGGTCTATTCGGGTATCTAATTGCTCTCGTGGATAGATTTCCCCGAAATCTGAAATGTTAAAAAAAGAATTTTACGAAGAGGAGGTAACGATTAAAATCTACAAGCCAATTATAGTGTGAATTTCGTAGTAAAAACACCCGAATTCTTAAAAACCAAATTTTTTCTTTTGGTCTATTCGGGTATTTAATTTCTCTCGTGGATATATTTCCCCGAAATATGAAATGTTAAAAAAAGCATTTTATGAAAAGGAGTTACCGATTAAAATCTACAAGCCAATTACAGTGTGAATTTCATAGTAAAAACACCCGAATTCTTGAAAACCAAATTTTTTCTTTTGGTCTATTCGGGTATCTAATTGCTCTCGTGGATAGACTTCCCCGAAATATGAAATGTTAAAAAAAGAATTTTACGAAGACGAGGTACCGATTAAAATCTACAAGCCAATTACAATGTGAATTTCGTAGTAAAAACACCTGAATTCTTAAAAACCAATTTTTTTTTTGTCTATTCGGGTATCTAATTGCTTTCGCGGATAGTTTTCCCCGAAATATGAAATGTTAAAAAAAGAATTTTACGAAAAGGAGATACCGATTAAAATACACAAGCCAATTACAGTGTGAATTTCGTAGTAAAAACACCCGAATTCTTAAAAACCAAATTTTTTATTTTGGTCTATTCGGGTATTTAATTTCTCTCGTGGATATATTTCCCCGAAATATGAAATGTTAAAAAAAGAATTTTATGAAGAGGAGGTACCGATTAAAATATACAAGCCAATTACAGTGTGAATTTCGTAGTAAAAACACCCGAATTCTTAAAAACTAATTTTTTTCTTTTTGTCTATACGGGTATCTAATTGCTCACGTGGATAGATTTCCCCGAAATATGAAATGTTAAAAAAAAGAATTTTACGAAGAGGAGGTACCGATTAAAATACACAAGCCAATTACAGTGTGAATTTCGTAGTAAAAACACCCGAATTATTAAAAATCAAATTTTTTCTTTTTGTCTATACGGGTATCTAATTGCTCACGTTGATAGATTTCCCCGAAATATGAAATGTTAAAAAAAAGAATTTTACGAAGAAAAGTTACCGATTAATATCTACAAGCCAATTACAGTGTGAATTTCGTAGTAAAAACACCCGAATTCTTAAAAATCAAAATTTTCTTTTGTTCTATTCGGGTATCTAATTGCTCTCGGGGATAGATTTCCAAGAAATATGAAATGTTAAAAAAAGAATTTTATGAAAAGGAGTTACCGATTAAAATCAACAAGCCAATTACAGTGTGAATTTCCTAGTAAAAACACCCGAATTCTTAAAAACCAAAATTTTTTCTTTTGGTCTATTCGGGTATCTAATTGCTCTCGTGGATAGACTTCCCCGAAATATGAAATGTTAAAAAACGAATTTTATGAAGACGAGGTACCTATTAAAATACACAAGCCAATTACAGTGTGAATTTCGTAGTAAAAACACTCGAAATCTTAAAAACCAAATTTTTTATTTTGGCCTATACGGGTTTCTAATTTTCGTAGTAAAAACACCCGAATTTTTGAAAACTAAATTTTTTATTTTGATCTATTCGGGTATCTAATTACTCTCGTGGATAGATTTTCCCGAAATATGAAATGTTAAAAAAAGAATTTTAGGAAGAGAAGTTACCGATTAAAATCTAAAAGCCAATTACAGTGTGAATTTCGTAGTACAAACACCCGAAATCTTAAAAACCAAATTTTTTTCTTTTGGTCTATTCGGGTATCTAATTGCTCTCGTTGATAGACTTCCCCAAAATATGAAATGTTAAAAAAAGAATTTTACGAAGAGGATGTACCGATTAAAATATACAAGCCAATTACAGTGTGAATTTCGTAGTAAAAACACCCGAATTCTTAAAAACCAAATTTTTTCTTTTGGTCTATTCGGGTATCTAATTGCTCTCGTGGATAGATTTCCCCGAAATCTGAAATGTTAAAAAAAGAATTTGATGAAGATGATGTAACGATTAAAATCTACAAGCCCATTACAGTGTGAATTTCGTAGTAAAAACACCCGAATTCTTAAAAACCAAATTTTTTCTTTTGGTCTATTCGGGTATCTAATTGCTCTCGTGGATAGATTTCCCCGAAATATGAAATTTTAAAAAAAGAATTTTAGGAAGAGAAGTTACCGATTAAAATCTACAAGCCAATTAAAGTGTGAATTTTTTAGTAGTACAAACACCCGAAATCTTAAAAACCAAATTTTTTCTTTTGGTCTATACGGGTATCTAATTGCTCTCGTGGATAGATTTCCCCGTAATATGAAATGTTAAAAAAAGAATTTTACGAAGATAAGTTAACGATTAAAATCTACAAGCCAATTACAATGTAAATTTCGTAGTAAAAACACTCGAATTCTTAAAAACCAAATTTTTTCTTTTGGTATATTCGGGTATCTAATTGCTCTCGTGGATATATTTCCCCGAAATATGAAATGTTAAAAAAAAGAATTTTACGAAGATAAGTTACCGATTAATATCTACAAGCCAATTACAGTGTGAATTTCGTAGTAAAAAACTCGAATTCTTAAAAACCAAAATTTTCTTTTATTCTATTCGGGTATCTAATTGCTCTCGGGGATAGATTTCCCAGAAATATGAAATGTTAAAAAAAGAATTTTATGAAAAGGAGTTACCGATTAAAATCAACAAGCCAATTACAGTGTGAATTTCCGAGTAAAAACACCCGAATTCTTAAAAACCAAATTTTTTTCTTTTGGTCTATTCGGGTATCTAATTGCTCTCGTGGATAGACTTCCCCGAAATATGAAATGTTAAAAAACGAATTTTACGAAGACGAGGTACCTATTAAAATACACAAGCCAATTACAGTGTGAATTTCGTAGTAAAAACACTCGAATTCTTAAAAACCAAATTTTTTCTTTTGGTCTATTCGGGTATCTAATTGCTCTCGTGGATAGATTTCCCCGAAATCTGAAATGTTAAAAAAAGAATTTGATGAAGATGATGTAACGATTAAAATCTACAAGCCCATTACAGTGTGAATTTCGTAGTAAAAACACCCGAATTCTTAAAAACCAAATTTTTTCTTTTGGTCTATTCGGGTATCTAATTGCTCTCGTGGATAGATTTCCCCGAAATATGAAATTTTAAAAAAAGAATTTTAGGAAGAGAAGTTACCGATTAAAATCTACAAGCCAATTAAAGTGTGAATTTTTTAGTAGTACAAACACCCGAAATCTTAAAAACCAAATTTTTTCTTTTGGTCTATACGGGTATCTAATTGCTCTCGTGGATAGATTTCCCCGTAATATGAAATGTTAAAAAAAGAATTTTACGAAGATAAGTTAACGATTAAAATCTACAAGCCAATTACAATGTAAATTTCGTAGTAAAAACACTCGAATTCTTAAAAACCAAATTTTTTCTTTTGGTATATTCGGGTATCTAATTGCTCTCGTGGATATATTTCCCCGAAATATGAAATGTTAAAAAAAGCATTTTATGAAAAGGAGTTACCGATTAAAATCTACAAGCCAATTACAGTGTGAATTTCGTAGTAAAAACACCCGAATTCTTGAAAACCAAATTTTTTCTTTTGGTCTATTCGGGTATCTAATTGCTCTCGTGGATAGACTTCCCCGAAATATGAAATGTTAAAAAAAGAATTTTAGTAAGAGAAGTTACCGATTAAAATCTACAAGCCAATTACAGTGTAAATTTCGTAGTACAAACACCCGAAATCTTAAAAACCAAATTTTTTTCTTTTGGTCTATTCGGGTATCTAATTGCTCTCGTGGATAGACTTCCCCGAAATATGAAATGTTAAAAAAAGAATTTTACGAAGAGGATGTACCGATTAAAATCTACAAGCCAATTACAGTGTGAATTTCGTAGTAAAAACACCCGAATTCTTAAAAACCAAATTTTTTCTTTTGGTCTATTCGGGTATCTAATTGCTCTCGTGGATAGATTTCCCTGAAATATGAAATGTTAAAAAAAGAATTTTACGAAGAGAAGTTAACGATTAAAATCTACAAGCCAATTACAATGTGAATTTCGTAGTAAAAACACCCGAATTCTTAAAAACCAAATTTTTTCTTTTGGTCTATTCGGGTATCTAATTGCTCTCGTGGATAGATTTCCCTGAAATATGAAATGTTAAAAAAAGAATTTTACGAAGAGAAGTTAACGATTAAAATCTACAAGCCAATTACAATGTGAATTTCGTAGTAAAAACACTCGAATTCTTTAAAACCAAATTTTTTTTTTTGGTCTATTCGGGTATCTAATTGCTCTCGTGGATAGATTCCCCCGAAATCTGAAATGTTAGGTAACGATTAAAATCTAAAAGCAAATTATAGTGTGAATTTCGTAGTAAAAACACCCGAATTCTTAAAAACCAAATTTTTTTTCTTTTGGTATATTCGGGTATCTAATTGCTCTCGTGGATACTCTTCCCCGAAATATGAAACGTTAAAAAGCGAATTTTACGAAGACGAGGTACCGATTAAAATACACAAGCCAATTACAGTGTAAATTTCGTAGTAAAAACACTCGAATTCTTTAAAACCAAATTTTTTCTTTTGGTCTATTCGGGTATCTAATTGCTCTCGTGGATAGATTTCCCCGAAATCTGAAATGTTAAAAAAAGAATTTTACGAAGAGGAGGTAACGATTAAAATCTACAAGCCAATTATAGTGTGAATTTCGTAGTAAAAACACCCGAATTCTTAAAAACCAAATTTTTTCTTTTGGTCTATTCGGGTATTTAATTTCTCTCGTGGATATATTTCCCCGAAATATGAAATGTTAAAAAAAGCATTTTATGAAAAGGAGTTACCGATTAAAATCTACAAGCCAATTACAGTGTGAATTTCATAGTAAAAACACCCGAATTCTTGAAAACCAAATTTTTTCTTTTGGTCTATTCGGGTATCTAATTGCTCTCGTGGATAGACTTCCCCGAAATATGAAATGTTAAAAAAAGAATTTTACGAAGACGAGGTACCGATTAAAATCTACAAGCCAATTACAATGTGAATTTCGTAGTAAAAACACCTGAATTCTTAAAAACCAATTTTTTTTTTGTCTATTCGGGTATCTAATTGCTTTCGCGGATAGTTTTCCCCGAAATATGAAATGTTAAAAAAAGAATTTTACGAAAAGGAGATACCGATTAAAATACACAAGCCAATTACAGTGTGAATTTCGTAGTAAAAACACCCGAATTCTTAAAAACCAAATTTTTTATTTTGGTCTATTCGGGTATTTAATTTCTCTCGTGGATATATTTCCCCGAAATATGAAATGTTAAAAAAAGAATTTTATGAAGAGGAGGTACCGATTAAAATATACAAGCCAATTACAGTGTGAATTTCGTAGTAAAAACACCCGAATTCTTAAAAACTAATTTTTTTCTTTTTGTCTATACGGGTATCTAATTGCTCACGTGGATAGATTTCCCCGAAATATGAAATGTTAAAAAAAAGAATTTTACGAAGAGGAGGTACCGATTAAAATACACAAGCCAATTACAGTGTGAATTTCGTAGTAAAAACACCCGAATTATTAAAAATCAAATTTTTTCTTTTTGTCTATACGGGTATCTAATTGCTCACGTTGATAGATTTCCCCGAAATATGAAATGTTAAAAAAAAGAATTTTACGAAGAAAAGTTACCGATTAATATCTACAAGCCAATTACAGTGTGAATTTCGTAGTAAAAACACCCGAATTCTTAAAAATCAAAATTTTCTTTTGTTCTATTCGGGTATCTAATTGCTCTCGGGGATAGATTTCCAAGAAATATGAAATGTTAAAAAAAGAATTTTATGAAAAGGAGTTACCGATTAAAATCAACAAGCCAATTACAGTGTGAATTTCCTAGTAAAAACACCCGAATTCTTAAAAACCAAATTTTTTTCTTTTGGTCTATTCGGGTATCTAATTGCTCTCGTGGATAGACTTCCCCGAAATATGAAATGTTAAAAAACGAATTTTATGAAGACGAGGTACCTATTAAAATACACAAGCCAATTACAGTGTGAATTTCGTAGTAAAAACACTCGAAATCTTAAAAACCAAATTTTTTATTTTGGCCTATACGGGTTTCTAATTTTCGTAGTAAAAACACCCGAATTTTTGAAAACTAAATTTTTTATTTTGATCTATTCGGGTATCTAATTACTCTCGTGGATAGATTTTCCCGAAATATGAAATGTTAAAAAAAGAATTTTAGGAAGAGAAGTTACCGATTAAAATCTAAAAGCCAATTACAGTGTGAATTTCGTAGTACAAACACCCGAAATCTTAAAAACCAAATTTTTTTCTTTTGGTCTATTCGGGTATCTAATTGCTCTCGTTGATAGACTTCCCCAAAATATGAAATGTAAAAAAAAGAATTTTACGAAGAGGATGTACCGATTAAAATATACAAGCCAATTACAGTGTGAATTTCGTAGTAAAAACACCCGAATTCTTAAAAACCAAATTTTTTCTTTTGGTCTATTCGGGTATCTAATTGCTCTCGTGGATAGATTTCCCTGAAATAGGAAATGTTAAAAAAAGAATTTTACCAAGAGAAGTTAACGATTAAAATCTACAAGCCAATTACAATGTGAATTTCGTAGTAAAAACACCCGAATTCTTAAAAACCAAATTTTTTCTTTTGGTCTATTCGGGTATCTAATTGCTCTCGTGGATAGATTTCCCTGAAATATGAAATGTTAAAAAAAGAATTTTACGAAGAGAAGTTAACGATTAAAATCTACAAGCCAATTACAATGTGAATTTCGTAGTAAAAACACTCAAATTCTTTAAAACCAAATTTTTTCTTTTGGTCTATTCGGGTATCTAATTGCTCTCGTGGATAGATTCCCCCGAAATCTGAAATGTTAAAAAAATAATTTTACTAAGAGGAGGTAACGATTAAAATCTACAAGCAAATTATAGTGTGAATTTCGTAGTAAAAACACCCGAATTCTTAAAAAACAAATTTTTTTCTTTTGGTATATTCGGGTATCTAATTGCTCTCGTGGATACTCTTCCCCGAAATATGAAACGTTAAAAAGCGAATTTTACGAAGACGAGGTACCGATTAAAATACACAAGCCAATTACAGTGTAAATTTCGTAGTAAAAACACTCGAATTCTTTAAAACCAAATTTTTTCTTTTGGTCTATTCGGGTATCTAATTGCTCTCGTGGATAGATTTCCCCGAAATCTGAAATGTTAAAAAAAGAATTTTACGAAAAGGAGGTAACGATTAAAATCTACAAGCCAATTATAGTGTGAATTTCGTAGTAAAAACACCCGAATTCTTAAAAACCAAATTTTTTCTTTTGGTCTATTCGGGTATTTAATTTCTCTCGTGGATATATTTCCCCGAAATATGAAATGTTAAAAAAAAGCATTTTATGAAAAGGAGTTACCGATTAAAATCTACAAGCCAATTAGAGTGTGAATTTCGTATTAAAAACACCCGAATTCTTGAAAACCAAATTTTTTCTTTTGGTCTATTCGGGTATCTAATTGCTCTCGTGGATAGACTTCCCCGAAATATGAAATGTTAAAAAAAGAATTTTACGAAGACGAGGTACCGATTAAAATCTACAAGCCAATTACAATGTGAATTTCGTAGTAAAAACACCTGAATTCTTAAAAACCAATTTTTTTTTTGTCTATTCGGGTATCTAATTGCTTTCGCGGATAGTTTTCCCCGAAATATGAAATGTTAAAAAAAGAATTTTACGAAAAGTAGATACCGATTAAAATACACAAGCCAATTACAGTGTGAATTTCGTAGTAAAATCACCCGAATTCTTAAAAACCAAATTTTTTCTTTTTGTCTATACGGGTATCTAATTGCTCACGTGGATAGATTTCCCCGAAATATGAAATGTTAAAAAAAAGAATTTTATGAAGAGGAGGTACCGATTAAAATACACAAGCCAATTACAGTGTGAATTTCGTAGTAAAAACACCCGAATTCTTAAAAATCAAATTTTTTCTTTTTGTCTATACGGGTATCTAATTGCTCACGTTGATAGATTTCCCCGAAATATGAAATGTTAAAAAAAAGAATTTTACGAAGAAAAGTTACCGATTAATATCTACAAGCCAATTACAGTGTGAATTTCGTAGTAAAAACACCCGAATTCTTAAAAATCAAAATTTTCTTTTGTTCTATTCGGGTATATAATTGCTCTCGGGGATAGATTTCCCAGAAATATGAAATGTTAAAAAAAGAATTTTATGAAAAGGAGTTACCGATTAAAATCAACAAGCCAATTACAGTGTGAATTTCCTAGTAAAAACACCCGAATTCTTAAAAACCAAATTTTTTTCTTTTGGTCTATTCGGGTATCTAATTGCTCTCGTGGATAGACTTCCCCGAAATATGAAATGTTAAAAAACGAATTTTACGAAGACGAGGTACCTATTAAAATACACAAGCCAATTACAGTGTGAATTTCGTAGTAAAAACACTCGAAATCTTAAAAACCAAATTTTTTATTTTGGCCTATACGGGTATCTAATTTTCGTAGTAAAAACACTCGAATTTTTGAAAACTAAATTTTTTCTTTTGATCTATTCGGGTATCTAATTACTCTCGTGGATAGATTTTCCCGAAATATGAAATGTTAAAAAAAGAATTTTAGGAAGAGAAGTTACCGATTAAAATACACAAGCCAATTACAGTGTAAATTTCGTAGTAAAAACATTCGAATTCTTCAAAACCAAATTTTTTCTTTTGATCTATTCGGGTATCTAATTGCTCTCGTGGATAGATTCCCCCGAAATCTGAAATATTAAAAAAAGAATTTTACTAAGAGGAGGTAACGATTAAAATCTACCGGCCAATTATAGTGTGAATTTCGTATTAAAAACACCCGAATTCTTAAAAACCAAATTTTTTCTTTTGGTCTATTCGGGTATCTAATTTCTCTCGTGGATATATTTCCCCGAAATATGAAATGTTAAAAAAAGCATTTTATGAAAAGGAGTTACCGATTAAAATCTACAAGCCAATTACAGTGTGAATTTCGTAGTAAAAACACCCGAATTCTTGAAAACCAAATTTTTTCTTTTGGTCTATTCGGGTATCTAATTGCTCTCGTGGATAGACTTCCCCGAAATATGAAATGTTAAAAAAGGAATTTTAAGAAGACGAGGTACCGATTAAAATCTACAAGCCAATTACAATGTGAATTTCGTAGTAAAAACACCTGAATTCTTAAAAACCAATTTTTTTTTGTCTATTCGGGTATCTAATTACTTTCGCGGATAGTTTTCCCCGAAATATGAAATGTTAAAAAAAGAATTTTACGAAAAGGAGATACCGATTAAAATACACAAGTCAATTACAGTGTGAATTTCGTAGTAAAAACACCAGAATTCTTCAAAACCAAATTTTTTCTTTTGGTCTTTTCGGGTATTTAATTGCTTTCGTGGATAGATTTCCCCAAAATATGAAATGTTAAAAAAAGAATTTTATGAAGAGGAGGTACCGATTAAAATATACAAGCCAATTACAGTGTGAATTTCGTAGTAAAATCACCCGAATTCTTAAAAACTAATTTTTTTTCTTTTTGTCCATTCGGGTATCTAATTGCTCATGTGGATAGATTTCCCTGAAATATGAAATATTAAAAAAAGAATTTTATTAAAAGGAGTTACCGATTAAAATCAACAAGCCAATTACAGTGTGAATTTCCTAGTAAAAACACCCGAATTCTTAAAAACCAAATTTTTTTCTTTTGGTCTATTCGGGTATCTAATTGCTCTCGTGGATAGACTTCCCCGAAATATGAAATGTTAAAAAACGAATTTTACGAAGACGAGGTACCTATTAAAATACACAAGCCAATTACAGTGTGAATTTCGTAGTAAAAACACTCGAAATCTTAAAAACCAAATTTTTTATTTTGGCCTATACGGGTATCTAATTTTCGTAGTAAAAACACCCGAATTTTTGAAAACTAAATTTTTTCTTTTGATCTATTCGGGTATCTAATTACTCTCGTGGATAGATTTTCCCGAAATATGAAATGTTAAAAAAAGAATTTTAGGTAGAGAAGTTACCGATTAAAATACACAAGCCAATTACAGTGTAAATTTCGTAGTAAAAACACTCGAATTCTTCAAAACCAAATTTTTTCTTTTGGTCTATTCGGGTATCTAATTGCTCTCGTGGATAGATTCCCCCGAAATCTGAAATGTTAAAAAAAGAATTTTACTAAGAGGAGGTAACGATTAAAATCTACCAGCCAATTATAGTGTGAATTTCGTAGTAAAAACACCCGAATTCTTAAAAACCAAATTTTTTCTTTTGGTCTATTCGGGTATCTAATTTCTCTCGTGGATATATTTCCCCGAAATATGAAATGTTAAAAAAAGCATTTTATGAAAAGGAGTTACCGATTAAAATCTACAAGCCAATTACAGTGTGAATTTCGTAGTAAAAACACCCGAATTTTTGAAAACCAAATTTTTTCTTTTGGTCTATTCGGGTATCTAATTGCTCTCGTGGATAGACTTCCCCGAAATATGAAATGTTAAAAAAGGAATTTTACGAAGACGAGGTACCGATTAAAATCTACAAGCCAATTACAATGTGAATTTCGTAGTAAAAACACCTGAATTCTTAAAAACCATTTTTTTTTGTCTATTCGGGTATCTAATTGCTTTCGCGGATAGTTTTCCCCGAAATATGAAATGTTAAAAAAAGAATTTTACGAAAAGGAGATACCGATTAAAATACACAAGCCAATTACAGTGTTAATTTCGTAGTAAAAACACCAGAATTCTTCAAAACCAAATTTTTTCTTTTGGTCTATTCGGGTATTTAATTGCTTTCGTGGATAGATTTTCCCAAAATATGAAATGTTAAAAAAAGAATTTTATGAAGAGGAGGTACCGATTAAAATATACAAGCCAATTACAGTGTGAATTTCGTAGTAAAATCACCCGAATTCTTAAAAACCTAATTTTTTTTTCTTTTTGTCCATTCGGGTATCTAATTGCTCATGTGGATAGATTTCCCTGAAATATGAAATGTTAAAAAAAGAATTTTATTAAAAGGAGTTACCGATTAAAATCAACAAGCCAATTACAGTGTGAATTTCCTAGTAAAAACACCCGAATTCTTAAAAACCAAATTTTTTTCTTTTGGTCTATTCGGGTATCTAATTGCTCTCGTGGATAGACTTCCCCGAAATATGAAATGTTAAAAAACGAATTTTACGAAGACGAGGTACCTATTAAAATACACAAGCCAATTACAGTGTGAATTTCGTAGTAAAAACACTCGAAATCTTAAAAACCAAATTTTTTATTTTGGCCTATACGGGTATCTAATTTTCGTAGTAAAAACACCCGAATTTTTGAAAACTAAATTTTTTCTTTTGATCTATTCTGGTATCTAATTACTCTCGTGGATAGATTTTCCCGAAATATGAAATGTTAAAAAAAGAATTTTAGGAAGAGAAGTTACCGATTAAAATACACAAGCCAATTACAGTGTAAATTTCGTAGTAAAAACACTCGAATTCTTCAAAACCAAATTTTTTCTTTTGGTCTATTCGGGTATCTAATTGCTCTCGTGGATAGATTCCCCCGAAATCTGAAATGTTAAAAAAAGAATTTTACTAAGAGGAGGTAACGATTAAAATCTACCAGCCAATTATAGTGTGAATTTCGTTGTAAAAACACCCGAATTTTCTTTAAAACCAAATTTTTTCTTTTGGTCTATTCGGGTATCTAATTTCTCTCGTGGATATATTTCCCCGAAATATGAAATGTTAAAAAAAGCATTTTATGAAAAGGAGTTACCGATTAAAATCTACAAGCCAATTACAGTGTGAATTTCGTAGTAAAAACACCCGAATTCTTGAAAACCAAATTTTTTCTTTTGGTCTATTCGGGTATCTAATTGCTCTCGTGGATAGACTTCCCCGAAATATGAAATGTTAAAAAAGGAATTTTACGAAGACGAGGTACCGATTAAAATCTACAAGCCAATTACAATGTGAATTTCGTAGTAAAAACACCTGAATTCTTAAAAACCAATTTTTTTTTGTCTATTCGGGTATCTAATTGCTTTCGCGGATAGTTTTCCCCGAAATATGAAATGTTAAAAAAAAAATTTTTTACGAAAAGGAGATACCGATTAAAATACACAAGCCAATTACAGTGTGAATTTCGTAGTAAAAACACCAGAATTCTTCAAAACCAAATTTTTTCTTTTGGTCTATTCGGGTATTTAATTACTTTCGTGGATAGATTTCCCCAAAATATGAAATGTTAAAAAAAGAATTTTATGAAGAGGAGGTACCGATTAAAATATACAAGCCAATTACAGTGTGAATTTCGTAGTAAAATCACCCGAATTCTTAAAAACCTAATTTTTTTTTCTTTTTGTCCATTCGGGTATCTAATTGCTCATGTGGATAGATTTCCCTGAAATATGAAATGTTAAAAAAAGAATTTTATTAAAAGGAGTTACCGATTAAAATCAACAAGCCAATTACAGTGTGAATTTCCTAGTAAAAACACCCGAATTCTTAAAAACCAAATTTTTTTCTTTTGGTCTATTCGGGTATCTAATTGCTCTCGTGGATAGACTTCCCCGAAATATGAAATGTTAAAAAACGAATTTTACGAAGACGAGGTACCTATTAAAATACACAAGCCAATTACAGTGTGAATTTCGTAGTAAAAACACTCGAAATCTTAAAAACCAAATTTTTTATTTTGGCCTATACGGGTATCTAATTTTCGTAGTAAAAACACCCGAATTTTTGAAAACTAAATTTTTTCTTTTGATCTATTCGGGTATCTAATTACTCTCGTGGATAGATTTTCCCGAAATATGAAATGTTAAAAAAAGAATTTTAGGAAGAGAAGTTACCGATTAAAATACACAAGCCAATTACAGTGTAAATTTCGTAGTAAAAACACTCGAATTCTTCAAAACCAAATTTTTTCTTTTGGTCTATTCGGGTATCTAATTGCTCTCGTGGATAGATTCCCCCGAAATCTGAAATGTTAAAAAAAGAATTTTACTAAGAGGAGGTAACGATTAAAATCTACCAGCCAATTATAGTGTGAATTTCGTAGTAAAAACACCCGAATTCTTAAAAACCAAATTTTTTCTTTTGGTCTATTCGGGTATCTAATTTCTCTCGTGGATATATTTCCCCGAAATATGAAATGTTAAAAAAAGCATTTTATGAAAAGGAGTTACCGATTAAAATCTACAAGCCAATTACAGTGTGAATTTCGTAGTAAAAACACCCGAATTCTTGAAAACCAAATTTTTTCTTTTGGTCTATTCGGGTATCTAATTGCTCTCGTGGATAGACTTCCCCGAAATATGAAATGTTAAAAAAGGAATTTTACGAAGACGAGGTACCGATTAAAATCTACAAGCCAATTACAATGTGAATTTCGTAGTAAAAACACCTGAATTCTTAAAAACCAATTTTTTTTTGTCTATTCGGGTATCTAATTGCTTTCGCGGATAGTTTTCCCCGAAATATGAAATGTTAAAAAAAGAATTTTACGAAAAGGAGATACCGATTAAAATACACAAGCCAATTACAGTGTGAATTTCGTAGTAAAAACACCAGAATTCTTAAAAACCAAATTTTTTCTTTTGGTCTATTCGGGTATTTAATTGCTTTCGTGGATAGATTTCCCCAAAATATGAAATGTTAAAAAAAGAATTTTATGAAGAGGAGGTACCGATTAAAATATACTAGCCAATTACAGTGTGAATTTCGTAGTAAAATCACCCGAATTCTTAAAAACCTTATTTTTTTTCTTTTTGTCCATTCGGGTATCTAATTGCTCATGTGGATAGATTTCCCCGAAATATGAAATGTTAAAAAAAGAATTTTACGAAGAGGAGGTACCGATTAAAATACACAAGCCAATTACAGTGTGAATTTCGTAGTAAAAACACCCGAATTTTTAAAAACCAATTTTTTTCTTTTTGTCTATACGGGTATCTAATTGCTCACGTGGATAGATTTCCCCAAAATATGAAATGTTAAAAAAAAGAATTTTACGAAGATAAGTTACCGATTAATATCTACAAGCCAATTACAGTGTGAATTTCGTAGTAAAAAACCCGAATTCTTAAAAACCAAAATTTTCTTTTGTTCTATTCGGGTATCTAATTGCTCTCGTGGATAGATTTCCCTGAAATATGAAATGTTAAAAAATGAATTTTATGAAAAGGAGTTACCGATTAAAATCAACAAGTCAATTACAGTGTGAATTTCCTAGTAAAAACACCCGAATTCTTAAAAACCAAATTTTTTTCTTTTGGTCTATTCGGGTATCTAATTGCTCTCGTGGATAGACTTCCCCGAAATATGAAATGTTAAAAAACGAATTTTACGAAGACGAGGTACCTATTAAAATACACAAGCCAATTACAGTGTGAATTTCGTAGTAAAAACACTCGAATTCTTAAAAACCAAATTTTTTCTTTTGGTCTATTCGGGTATCTAATTGCTCTCGTGGATAGATTTCCCCGAAATCTGAAATGTTAAAAAAAGAATTTGATGAAGAGGATGTAACGATTAAAATCTACAAGCCCATTACAGTGTGAATTTCGTAGTAAAAACACCCGAATTCTTAAAAACCAAATTTTTTCTTTTGGTCTATTCGGGTATCTAATTGCTCTCGTGGATAGATTTCCCCGAAATATGAAATGTTAAAAAAAGAATTTTAGGAAGAGAAGTTACCGATTAAAATCTACAAGCCAATTACAGTGTGAATATTTTAGTAGTACAAACACCCGAAATCTTAAAAACCAAATTTTTTCTTTTGGTCTATAAGGGTATCTAATTGCTCTCGTGGATAGATTTCCCCGTAATATGAAATGTTAAAAAAAGAATTTTACGAAGAGAAGCTAACGATTAAAATCTACAAGCCAATTACAATGTAAATTTCGTAGTAAAAACACTCGAATTCTTAAAAACCAAATTTTTTCTTTTGGTATATTCGGGTATCTAATTGCTCTCGTGGATATATTTCCCCGAAATATGAAATGTTAAAAAAAGAATTTTACGTAGATAAGTTTCCGATTAATATCTACAAGCCAATTAGAGTGTGAATTTCGTAGTAAAAACACCCGAATTCTTGAAAACTAAATTTTTTCTTTTGGTCTATTTGGGTATCTAATTGCTCTCGTGTATAGATTTCCCCGAAATATGAAATGTTAAAAAAAGAATTTTAGGAAGAGAAGTTACCGATTAAAATCTACAAGCCAATTACAGTGTGAATTTCGTAGTACAAACACCCGAAATCTTAAAAACCAAATTTTTTTCTTTTGGTCTATTCGGGTATCTAATTGCTCTCGTGGATAGACTTCCCCGAAATATGAAATGTTAAAAAAAGAATTTTACGAAGAGGATGTACCGATTAAAATATACAAGCCAATTACAGTGTGAATTTCGTAGTAAAAACACCCGAATTCTTAAAAACCAAATTTTTTCTTTTGGTCTATTCGGGTATCTAATTGCTCTCGTGGATAGATTTCCCCGAAATATGAAATGTTAAAAAAAGAATTTTACGAAGATAAGTTACCGATTAAAATTTACAAGCCAATTACAGTGTGAATTTCGTAGTAAAAACACCCGAATTCTTAAAAACCAAATCTTCAACCCCGGCAGTCAACATAGGATTAAATGATAGCAAAATTTGCCCATACTTTGCCAATAATTCTTGAGGCCACATCCAATCACCATTTAACCAAACATCACTGACTTTATAATTTAAATCCAAACCCGCAGCATATACTTCTCTTGTTGTAATAAAATTGCATAATGGTCAATTCGGATGCCAATAATCATACCAAAGAGAGGTACTTCTGATCCACATGAAATCAACAGGTCACGATCCACCTGATCCACCTGATGTATCAATTTCTCAATCTGAGCTTCGGAAAATAAAAAACCCTAGTTCTAATGTTCGTAATTTGGAGGATGAGGTAATGGCTGAAATACATGATAATTTGGGTAATGATGTTATGCAAATGCAATCTAGGGATGTTACTACCACTGAAATGCTTCGTTCCAACATCAAAAACATCCTTGATTCTGGATTTGATTCTGCGGTGGTTTATGAAGGTTCTGACAATGCTTGTGTCAGAAATGAAATTGGTAATGAAGTGCTTAATAAATCGGTTTGTAAGCCTATTTCTACTCCATCTTTAAATATTTATACTACTGATACTTGTTTGAATGCGGTTGATTCTGATAATTTCAAAACTCCAAAAAGTACTATGTCTGATGATTTAGCAATATCTGGAAAAGGGAATAAGTTAGTGAGGTCTGCTGCTATTAAACGTAGGAAGAATTTTACAAGTAAGAATTCTTGTTCTAAGCTCAAGAATGCTGGTATTGGGTTTTCTTCTAAGTTGATTGCTCGTGATAATGATGAGGTTGCAGCAAAGTTTGTGAAGAAGGTGAAGATGCCAGGTGTTGGTAAGTTAGTTACTCCTTCTACTCGTGCTTTGATTCGTACTTTAACTGGTAAACTTGAGAAGAGACTTGGTTCTGTTTCTCCTGGTGAAATCATGCAACATGGTAATGTAGTGACTGATGAGTTTCAAAGAACTATGGCATCTGTTGATTTATCTTTTGCTCCTGGTTCTAAAAGTGGTATGGATGTTGATGTGTCACCTGCTGATATTAGGAATTCATTGTCTAAACTTGGTGTTGTGCCTACTGTTTTCTCTGCTGGTACCAATACTCAAACTGGGCAAGATGATGATAATGTAGCTAGTAAAACTTTTGTTGATGCTATTGGCAAGCAGGTGGGTGGGGATGATTTGATTAAAATGGAGTATATTCCACCCCTTGTTTTACCAAATGGTGAGGAAGTGGTTCATTTGAGAGGTGATTTTATGGAAAAGAGTAATTCTGCTTATTCCAAGTCCATTTATGGATATTTTGTTGGTATTAAAATGAATTTTGCTGTAGCAAATTTTAATCTAAGAAGAATGTGGCGTGTTTATGGCATTAAGGACATCTCTATGAATACTTCTGGTTATTATTTCTTCAGGTTTGATAAGGAAGATGGTATGAAGAAAGTTCTTGATAGTGGTCCTTGGTTAATTGAGAATGTTCCTCTTTTTCTTAAAAAATGGGAACCTGGTCTTTGTTTGGAGAAGCCTGAGTCTGCTTTGGTTCCTTTATGGATATCTTTAATTGATTTGCCAATTGAGCTTTGGAATGGAGGTAATATAAGTCAGATTGTTAGTACAATTGGAAAACCAGTGGCTATGGATAAAGTCACTAAAGAAAGGTGTTTGAAACAGGTGGGTAGAGCTGGTTATGCTAGAGTGTTAGTGGAAGCTCATGCTTCTAAGAATTTACCAGATACTGTCAAGGCAGTGTATCCATTTTCTGGTGGTATACCTGGTAAAGAAATTACTCTTAAGATTGGATATCAATGGAAGCCAGCTAGGTGTTCTCATTGTCATGTTTTTGGACATGTTTTGGAGAAATGTGTTAAGAGGCCTTTGACTGAGGAAGAATTAAAGTTGCAGCAGCAAAAAGATGATGAGATTAAGCAAAAAGAATTAAAAAAGGCTGTGGAGAATGAAGATGGATGGCAGACTGTTGGTAGGGGTAATAGAGTAATTAAAGATGTAACTGGAAGCACTATGATTAAACCAACTCAAGGATTTAATAGGATTGGGGCTGGTAATAAATCTTTGTCTATGGGTGGAGGCCAAAGGCAGTATAATAATCCCCCTTGGAGTTTTAATAGAAATAAGAAATGAATGGGGAATGCTGGTGGACAATATTCTGAGCAAAAGGGTGGTTAGAAAAGTGGTAATTTGAATCCAAATGTGGGTAGTTCAAAAGGGGCATTTGTTTCTGGTCATAAGCAACAAGTGAATCAACAAAGTAATATGGTGAATTCAGTAGATAAAGGGAAATCTGTTGATTTGAGGAAGCAATCTGATAATGCTTGGAAGGGAAAGGGGGTTGCTAATAGCTCTGGTCAGAAGATTAACAATGCTTCTAATATGGTAACATCTAATTCCTTTTCTGTTTTAGCTACACATGAAAATTTTGTGGAAGAACAACTTGAAGATGAGTTTGATACTAGGTGGCAATTATGGAAAAGTCAAAAAATTAATATTAAAAAATATGTTCATAAAGATAGATTGCCATCTAGTGAAATACTTAAGTCATGGGATCAAGCTGAAATAAAATATTTTAAGTTTCATTGTGAGGTTGCTGGTCTTGATGCTTTTGTTGATGAAATTATTGTTCATGATGTTGAATCTGAAGATGATGAAACTGCTAAATTTATTAATAAGGATGAATTGGGAGTAGACAGCCTAGAACAGGGGCATCCTGAGTCTAGTAATATGGAAAGTGTTTAAAATGTTTAAAATGGCATGTTGGAATATTAGGGGTCTAAATGAGATCTCTAAGCAGAATGAAGTTAGAAATTTGATTATGGAAAAAGGGTGTAGTGTTTGTTGTGTGGTTGAAACCAAAGTTCTGTCTAAAAATTTGGTTAAAGTTAGTGGTAAAGTTTTTGGTAATTGGTTGTGGGCTTCTAATAGTAGTTGTTGTAGTGGAAGAACTAGAATTATGCTTGGGTGGGATCAAAATGAAGTGGTTTGTAATGTTTTTCATCAAACTAATTAGGTTATTCATTGTAAATTAGAGCAGATTAGCAGTGGTAAGCAATTTTATTGCTCCTTTGTTTATGCTTCTAATGATGATACAGAAAGAAGGGAACTTTGGAAGGATTTATGTGTACAAAAAGGAGTTGTTGGTAATGATTGTTGGGTTGTCATTGGTGATTTTAATGCTAGCTTAAATCCTGAAGATAAGTCTACTGGTACTTCTGAGGTTACTAGGGATATGGAGGATTTTAGAGCTTATGTTGAGCAGTTAGAAATGGATGATTTAAACCATTATGGCTGTTGGTACATCAATATGTGTCTGTCAGTTGGTCTCAGTCTGTAATAGTGTCGAAATTGTAATTACGTATTGAATAGTTTAAGTTCTAGTTTAATTACAATTTGTGTCATCTTGCGACACAAGCACTGTGTCGCAGAAGCATTCTATGCGACACAAGACTTGTGTCGCATAATCATCTCATGCGACACAATGCTTGTGTCGCAGAAGCCTTTCATGCGACACAAAGCTTGTGTCGCATACAGTTTGGTCCAGACTATAAATAGAAGCTCGCCAGCTTCTGTTTATGTTTGTCCCTATCCTTGGATCTAGTACGAACCGAGTCACTCAATCGTTTGCGGAATCAACGATTAAGTTATACACTAAACACACGAACAATCAATACGGAATGAATATCAAACGAAACGTATTATATTGTATTATAATCGGTCAGATTACAGAGATTTCGACTAATTGCGTTTAGGGTTTCGTCTACCCTAAAACAGAAAACATAAAACGAATTTATACAAAATCTGGCACCTGCGACGTCGCACGCTACGTCGCAGGCCCAAGCCCATGCGACGTAGACTACGTCGCAGGCCCAAAACCTGACGTCGCACCTGCGACGTTGCACGCTACGTCGCAGGAGTCAGGAATGCTAATTCTAATTACAAACTACGAGCTAGACCAACTGACAGACACTAAACATGTACTAACAAACTCCCCCGTGTCTTCAGCTTGGTCTTCAAAAATCTTCTTTAAACCCATCCCACAGGAAATTGACCATCGGCATGAATTCCATTAGCTACGCAAACAGTAACAACATTGTAAAACTGCTGTGCTAAACGTCTGTTGAATTCATTCTTCTGACCAACACGAATCCGATTATCATAGAGTTTTCTTAAATCTTTTTCATGAAAATTAATCAAACTCATCGGATCATACAGTCTAAACGTTGCTTGCCTCAAATTCCATATACCTCCAACTTCTGGCCACGGTTCAGAATCTGGAACGAAAGTAATAACCGCTTCACCAGTCTGTGGATCAAGTTCCCATTTTACAAGTCTTCTCAGAAAATAATAAGGAACTGATTCCAGAGGTATCTCAGTCAAACAGTTAGCAGGCGAATAGTGAACTTTAACCAAAGGCTTCCTGGTGACTGGATCAATCTTCTTTTTCCACGTATACCGAGTTCCCAACGTCGGTTTCAATTTCGAATATGTCTTCGATAACACTTCCCGACGTAAATTTCTCTGAATGAACTCAGCATAATCATTCTCGAAAGGATTAATCAATTTAAGCTAAGCTAATCGATTAATCTCTCCTTTTGGCAACGTGCTCAATCTATCAAAACGCATTCTGAAGTACTGAACTCCATCTTCTCTCTTAATCATAAACAGATTCCTCTGACACTTCCAGCTTTTAATAACACCGGTATAATTTCGACTAACCCGGTACACTTGACATTTAACTGGAATAGGAACTGGATTTCGTCCCTTAGGCCACCATTTCTTGTTTCTCTCTCTCTTTTCTTCAGCAGTTAATTTCTTCGCTGCTGAGTCCGGTGCCTGTGTCTCTGAAGCTGGAGTTGCAGCAGAACTTGATTCTCCATGTTGAGCTTTATCAGGACTCTCGTCTTCACTTGAATCAGATTCTATAATTGGTGCACCATCATAAGCTTCCCCAGATTGTGCATCATCATACGTTTCATCTGCATTCAACTATTCTTCTTCAATAAAACATCTTCATTCATCTCAAAAACATTCTCTGTTTCTTCCTCAGAGCCAACTCCACTGGCCATCCTCTGAATAAATGATAAGTCAGCGAATGTGTAATCAACTGCCAGCGGTCTCGGTTGCCCTGGAATATCATCAACACAGAAATAATCCAAAAGAGAAATATTTTCATTAACATTTTCAATTACAGGGTTGGGATTTACAGACGCAGGTTCACTTGACTCTAAAGTGGGTATCCCAGACCCATACTCCCCCGAGGCAAGTAACCTGCCTTCCAAAACATTAACCCTAAGCTTCGTATCCTCAAGCTCCTTAGACTGAACCTCGATCAACGCAGCTTGTTCAGCAATCTTCTCATCCTGAGCCTCTAGCTTTTGCTTCATCTGCTGCATATCTTCCATAATCTTTTGCATGAAAGCTGGAGTCGGTTGAATCTCAAAATCAGGTTGTCGCTGAGGATTGACTGGAGCTCGTGTTGATGAAGAGCGACGAACACGACGACGAGGACGATAAGTTTCATCAGCAGAATCATCACCATCTCGTGTACGTTTCCCAGTATCCCTTGGAGGTACATACTTGCGTCCTGCCCGGATCCGACGCTGAATTCTTAGATATCTGAATGAATCGGAAAGCCTGATACGTTCCATCTCAGAGGGATGCGGAACAGTACCATCCGAATGCTCAGGCCTTCGGACCCCCATCCTGAGGACCTACATTGGCCGGTTCTTCGGAATCAGAACTCTCGACCGTGTCGTGAGATGCTAGATTGTCCGAATCCACATGCCCGAACTGCTCGATGTTCTCCAATAGAGCATCTACATTCTCCCCCGCAGGTTGAACTGGAATGTTCACAAGCGGTTGCTGCGGCTGCTGAGGTACTGGAATATCCATATACTGAGGATCTGGGGGTGGTACATAATTTTCATCCACAATAGCACCGAATAAGGGAACATCCCTTGGTGCCTCGACCCCTTTCTCATACCCTGCACAAATAGTGAAAATCCGACTCATCATCGGGGAAATCTTGAGCGGCTGATCGATATCACCCTGTGCCTGAAGATCCGGATGATGACGATTGATGTGCAACTGTACAAATCTCGGATATAAAATCCATTTCTGATCCCCGGCATTCGCATTATCAACCATAGCCTTGAAGATAAATCCCGAGAAGTTGAACGGCTTGCTGTATACCAACGCTAACATAGCAGAAGCCAGACTTCGGCTCATCCCATCCGTTCCACCTTTCCTATTCCCCAAGCAAACAATAATCACATGCATCAAATATCTCCAGACGCGTGTGAGATTCGCTTTTCTATACTGATCAGAGGGAATCCCGGGATATCCTATCCGTTGCATAGCTCCAGTAACAAAAATATGATCAAAACCGATAGGCATATCCGGTTGATCATTCAGCTGTAAAAGTTCCCGAATACTCTGTTCTGTAATAGTGATCTCCGTACCCAGAACGGTAGAGACCAATCGTCTAACGTCGTTATCAGTAACAACAATCACATTTCTCCAAAAAGGGTTGATCAGATTTCCAAACGCCATAGTGTTATCGGAAATGGCGTGGAATACCCTTGAACGTCTCAAAAACGCGATCATCTGACGATACGGTGCAGCTTTATCAGAAGTGTCAGTAAGGTACGCAGCCGTATTGTGACGAGCTTCGAAAATCAAAGCCATATCTGCAAGAACAGAAACAGATTGCAACTCGAAAAAGGTTAGCAAAAATGTTACATTTTTAAGAAAAACCTTTGTAAACTTCCTGGAACTAGCGACGTAGCCACTTACGTCGCATAAACACAGAGCGACATAGAATTGTACGTCGCCTAAAATCAGAATAAATTGAAAAGCGACGTAAGACCGGACGTCGCAGAAAATTCGAGCGACGTCAAGAGGGACGTCGCATTTTGCAATTTATTGTGAATTTAATCACTTTATTTAAAATAGCGACGTAGAGGAGTACGTCGCATCGGACGTCGCAGTGAAAGCGACGTAGGGAAGGGCGACGTAGGAAATTAATAATAATTAATTAAAGCGACGTAGGCCACGACGTCGCAGCGTACGTCGCACTGACGAACAGGCGTCCCCAACCCAGAAACCCTAACCCTCGAATTTAGGGGTTTTCAAAATCAATCACACTACAAGGTGCGGCTAACGATGGTGATCACGAAAACATAAGTTATAATAGTTATAACATCCAATTAACCATCGAATTTAACCCAAAACCGAAACCCTTTAAACCCGTATCACATATATAGCAATTAAACGTAATATACACGGTGAAAAAAGGTGAATATGGTACCTAAGTGTGCGGAATAACGAGTAGATCAAAACTACGTAAGTGAATCGGAATGAAAACGGCTACAAATCACGAAAAATGCTCGAAAATTGCTACGTCGCAAATCGCCAATGCTACGTCGCAGGGTACGTCGCACGTGAATAGTGAATAGTGTGACGTGTTACGTCGCAGTTGAGACGTTATATAGTCTAACCCTAGATGCGACGTAGACTGGGACGTCGCAGGCGACGTAGAATGGGACGTCGCATAAAACAATTTTGATCAAATTTTGAATTTTTCAAACCGTTTACTCGTTATTTTAGCAAATAATTTCCAAATAACTCGTGACTTTGAAAAATAACTCAGAATAAAAATAAAGCATAAAACTAAAAAATCTTTTTGGTATTTTCTTTAATTTTACAAAAAGTAAAAAATGAACAAAATAAAAATACTAACACTCTATTTTTGGTGACGGAGTTGAGTTGTCTGATTAGGGATCATATCGGAATAACATGCATTTATTAGGAATTGTAAGTGTTATTTCGATCATCAGTATATTTGTCCACTTTAAATTTACGTGGCACATTTAAAACACCTGTTATAAAAATTATTTCAAAACGATTATTGGTATTGTTTGTCCACCTAAACACGTTACATCCATGTCTGTGAGTTAACATTTTATTGTTAATATGAATATTTCTCCGTGGTCCCCACCATAGATATACCCCTATAACTTAGACATGAACATAGTTTCTAAATTTAGAAAGAATATAAGAGAATCAATTTTAAGAATCAAGCCAGCGGTGACAGGTCTGTACTTGCGTACAACAGAGCAACATAACTTGATTCAGGTGTAAGCAAAACCAAACGCAGTCAAACCAAAATTGAGTGGCGACCTTGTTTAGTACCTTAAATTTAAGACGTTGCAAGTACTTTGACTCACGTTTGCTTAGTTTTAAGAGTAAGCTGAATTGAGACCAGGTCTGCACTTACGTACAACAGAGGAAACAATCAGCATACTCCCCCAAAAGATCTCAAATATACGATCCAAAAATAGAAGTATGTCAAGCTATGCTAAGGAATTAAGACTTAGCGTCGTACATCACAAGGTGTTTACCACATGATCATAGACATGTATTTAAATGACTTCTTAATATCTCAGAGACCGGTGTGTACCATGCCTACCAATACATCGTATGATGAAGATAATTTAGATAAAAACTGTTTTAAGTGTGTCAGATAAACCTACTGACACATCCAAGATAAATCTTAAAATTCCATTTTGTGCATGTCACCCGATGTACTATCATATCCCAAGTTGTTTACAGACACAACTTCAACGTCTATTTTAAAAATGTAGCAACCTTGCGTTTTCTTTAATACTAAAGAGTATAAAGAGTGGCTGTTGCGATTTTTTTTTTTTTTTTTTTTTTAAATTGAATTTAAAAACTTAAAAAATCCAAGTCACAAATCATTTCTTTGACTGAAAGAACCTTAAACCTATCAGATTGACCAGTTCTATAAAACGTGATCGCAAAAAGGCTTTTGTGAAAAGGTCCGCACACTGCTTAAGGGTATCTATATGTACGACATCTATAAGGTGTTTCTCAAAGCAATCCCGTATGAAGTGGAACCTAAGTTCAATATGTTTGGTCTTAGAGTGCTGTACGGGATTATGTGTTATAGATATAGCAGCTGTATTATCAATGTAAATAGGAGTCATAGAGAGATTGAACCCGTATTCACGCAGCTGATGTTGAATCCAGAGAACTTGAGAACAACAACTTGCAGCAGCAACATACTCGGCTTCAGCTGTTGAAATAGCAACCGCAGTCTGCTTTTTGCACTGCCAAGAAACTAAGCGCGATCCAAGGAACTGACATCCTCCAGTAGTTGACTTCATATCTATCTTGCAGCCACCAAGATCCGAATCCGAATAGGCAGTTAACTCGAAGTTTTTCTCGTTTGAATACCATAGACCCAGAGATGGCCTAAAAGCGAGATATCCAAAAATACGTTTTACTGCCTTCATATGAGACACCTTCGGATTTGCTTGAAATCGTGAGCAGAGAGAAACAGCAAACACTATATCTGGTCTTGAGGCAGTCAGGTACATGAGAGAGCCTATCATTGAGCGATAGTCTTTCTCCTTGCAATCTTCATCGTCCTCATTAGGTCCAAGATTGTGTCTTGCTTCAATTGGAGTGCCGTAGTGTTTACAGTTGAGCAATTCATATCGCTTTAACATGTCAGTGACATATTTTGACTGGTGGATATAAATTCCATTGTCAGATTGCTCAACCTGTAGTCCCAGAAAGAACGTAAGTTCCCCCATAGCACTCATTTCAAACTCAGATTTCATCAGTCTTTCAAAATCCTTGCACAACTGATCATTAGTTGATCCAAAGATTATGTCGTCCACATAGACCTGCACAAGTAACAAATCCGCTCATTCCCGTTTGATGAAAAGCGTGCTATCAATCTGTCCTCTGTCAAAACCATTCTTCAGCAAGTACTTGGCAAGTCGCTCATACCAAAGTCGAGGAGATTGATGAAGACCATACAAAGCTTTCTTCAGTTTGCAAACATGATTAGGATGCTTTGGGTCTTCAAAACCAGGAGGCTGACACACATAAATCACTGCGTCGACATCTCCGTATAGAAAAGCACACTTTACGTCAAGTTGATACACGCGGAATCCTTTAAATGAAGCATAGGCTAGAAAAATCCGAATAGATTCCAAACGAGCAACAGGAGCGAAAACTTCATCATAGTCAATACCTTCTAATTGACTATATCCTTGAACTACTAGATGGGCTTTATTTCGAATAACAGCCCCACGATCATCCATTTTGTTACGGAAAACCCAACGAGTACCCGTCAAGTGAGCACCCTTGGGTAGAGGAACAATTTCCCAAACATTCATCTTGTTTATTTGTTGTAGTTCCTCCTGCATAGCCTCGACCCAAGATGGATCTTTTAAGGCTTGTTCAACCTTTTTAGGTTCAATTTGAGACAAATGACATGAGTCAATATGAGCAATAAGACCCAAAAGTTGCTGAGCTGAAGTCTGCTTTGCTTGTTGACGTGTTTGAACAGATGCATGAGGATCACCAATGATATTATCAATGGGGTGATCCTTATGTATACGAGTTTCTGGTATGCCACCTGGCACAAGATCCACACCCAGATTGTTCAAATCTCCCTCAGTTTCAGGAGTAGCAGCAGACTCAGGAGAGGCTAACTCTTCTTCTTCTCCTTCATCTTCACGAGAAAATAAGTGAGAGTAGGCCATTGTTTCCTCCATTTCATCTTCTTCTTGAGGTTCCTCTAAAGGAGGCATGTTTGGATCATATGGAAGCTCCTTTGTGTAGGTATAAACTGTTTTAGAAGGAGCAGCCGAAGATGATGGAGTAGGAGATGGTGTTGATGGTGGTGATTTGGTAGTTGTTTGTGGTTGTGTGGGTGGTTGTGTGGGTGGTGGTGAAGGTGTAGGTGTAGTTTGTGGAGGTGTAGGATTAGTCGGTGGAGGTGCGGGTGTTGCATTGGGATTTGGGTTGGATGGTTTATTATTAAAGGGTGTATCTTGAGTAAGATCAAGCTCATGAAGTATAGAAACCAATTCTTCCGTTTCATCTTCTTCCGGAATATTGAAAGAGTTGAAGAGGTTTCCATAGTTGAAAAACCAATCCGGACCTGTTCCTTGAGGAGGTTCCGTATACCTTAAACATTTCACTTCAAAATGCTCCTCTATCTGATTCGATGATTTGTTAAAGACTCTTTTGTTCGGAGAGTTGACTGAATATCCAAGAAAAATCCCTTCAACAGCCTTATCACCAAACTTAGAGACCTTATCTTTTGTTATCATGATCAGGCATGGACACCCAAATGGTTCTAGGAACTGCAGATTTGGCTTACGGTTATTGAAAAGTTCATAACACATTTTGTTCCTTTTCTTAACCGTGAGTACTCTGTTGAGAACATAACAGGCAGTATTAACTGCCTCAGCCCAGAAGATAATTGGTAACTTGGAGTCAGCTAACATAGTCCGAGCTGTCTCTATGATTGTCCTGTTCTTTCTTTCTGCAACTCCATTCTGTTGTGGAGTTCTTGGAGCACTAAATTGATGCTCAATACCTCTTGTAGCACAAAACAATTCGAGAGTTGAGTTCTTGAATTCAGTTCCATTATCGCTTCGTATCCTTTTCACCTTCAAGTTGCACAGATTTGCCAACTTGTCCAACAAATACACCAGAATCTCAGGAGTTTCCCCTTTTGTGGTCAAAAAGTAAACCCACGAAAACCTTGAGTAGTCATCAGTAACTACCAAGCAGTAAGACCGACCACCAATGCTCTTTGTAGAAACTGGACCGAAAAGATCCATATGCAGTAGTTCCAATGGAGCATTTATGGAATTCACCTGCTTAGACTTATGGGACTTCTTACGTAACTTTCCTTTTTGGCAGGAGATACAGTCATCCTTTAGAGCAAATGACTGTTTCGGAACTCCTAGCACTAGGTCATTTTTAGTCAAGAAATTCATTTTTCGGAAATGAATATGTCCCATTCGTCTGTGCCAAAGCAGTGATTCCTTTTCAGAAGCCTTAGACAAGAGACACGTATACTCGTTTGAGGTCTCAACAGTTCTCATATTCAGAATGTATGTGTCATTCTTTCTTGGTGCTCTCAGTAACACCCATTCTTCCGGAATGACATACCCAGGCTTCAGTATCACACATTCTGTCTTTGTGAACGCAGTTGTATAATCCTTATCATAGACCTGTGAAACACTTAGCAAGTTGTGCGTAAGCTGTTCCACGTAGTTCACATTTTCAAAACTAACATTGCCGTTAGTTAACGTTCCTCTTCCAGAAATGGTTCCCCCAGTATCTCCAGCAAAAGCAACATATCCTCCTGTGTATGGTTTAATATCCACAAGAAGAGATACATCGCCTGTCATATGTCGCGAGCAGCCACTATCCAAATACCATTCACTATCTTTAACGCGTTCTGACTGCTGCAACACACAAACGAAGGAGATTAGTGAGAAACGGTGACCCAAGCCTTTACAGACTTAGGTCGACCGTGGTCATCAACAATAATCACGTCAGATAGGATTTTATCTTTAAACAAATTAGAATTTTTATCTGATGTGTTATTGTTGACGACTGAAGAGTCAACATCAGACTCTTTACGCTTCCAAACTTTTGAAGATTTGGAATTGGTAATCGAAATAATGATGGGCTTTTGAATTGGCAAAGGTTTTTGCTCAACATTACTTGGTTTCGAAACAGGCTTCAAAACAGGCTTGGGAGAGGTAGAGTAACGCCTAGGTGGAGATTTTGAAAAAGAATTTCTATAAACAGATGTCCTAGGCATCTCTCTCCCATAGCGCTGATTTGACAGCTTTGGACATTCACGAATTAAATGTCCTTGTTTCTTGCAGTAGAAACAAGAACGAGTCTCAACAAACGGTTGAGGCTGAGGAATTACCACAGGAGGTGGAGAAACATTTCTAGAACATGAACATTGAGTACACGTCTTAGAAAATGTTTGCTTTGGTTGAGAGGTTGAAGTTGAAGGTTTATCATACGAAACTCTTTCATTTACTATTTTATTTTGCAAAATCTTTACAGGTGACTGTAAAGTTTGTTGTTTCGAATTAAAAACCTTGGCTTTTCCCTTATTTGGTTGAACCTTAATTTCAGGCTCAATCTTTGAAATCACTTTTTCAGGTTTAACCACAACCTTCTTAACCTCAGGATACTCCTGATCCGTAATGTCCTCAATCTCAAGAATCTCCTCAATAATAACAGGAGATTCATTCTTTAACTCAACACTCTCCTCAACACTAACAGGAGATTCATGCACAGACTTAACAAACGTTGGCAAGGGGTACTCTGGCCGCTTGGTTTTCTCCTTTGCCGGTTTGTTATGTTTGGTCTCTTTAGCATCTTTAGCTTTTAAACCATAAAGCTTGGACCAATCAACTGGAATCTCTTCAAGCCTTCCTTAACAGGCAGGGGACAGTGAGTAGTAGGAGGAGGGACTGAGTTGTATCCCAATCCCTCATTCTTCTTCCCTTTAGTACCATGCTTGCTAAGAATTTCATTAAAAACGACCGTTGAGGAATTTGAACCTAAGATTTTACTCTTATAATTCTCATACTCAGCTTTTAAATCTGTAAGTTCTTTATTTAGTAACTCAATTTCAACAAGATAGCTTTTAATGGCATCTTCTTGACTAAAAACCTTAGATTTATATTTCTGAGTATCTAACCGATGAGCCTCAAGATGTTTTTCATAAAGTTTCTCATTAGCTTTTAGGAAATTATTTGACTCGGTTAGTTTTTCATTCTTTTTCCTCAACTCTACGGTTTCATTTTGAAATGCCTTTAGAGATTCAGTTAACTTAATACATGAGATACAATTTAACGGTTCATCATGTACCTCATTCACAATGTGAGCCATCAGACACTGTTGGTAATGCTGGGAGACAGGCGTCCAATCTTGACTTGTAGGCTCAAAGGCAATCAGGGCATTATCAGCAATCCCATTCTTAGAAACTTCCGTTTCTTTGGCCTTTGGAGGAGTAGATGGTGTTGTGAATCCCGATGCTGGCATTTTGGGTTTCTCGCACTCTCTGGCGAAGTGACCCAAATTTTGACAATTGTAACATCGGACCGTACTCTTGTCAAATCCGAAGCCAGTCTTTCCATCACCTTCCAAACTTTTACGCCCTGTCCTCTGCAAGAACTTTTGAATTCTTCGGGTGATCATCGCCACATTCCAAGTTAAATCCATTTGTTCCAGATCATCTTCATCAAGCTGAGCATAGTCTTCCTTAGTCAGCTCCAAAGTAAGATTTGGTTGAGTAACCAGTCCTTGTATGAGCTTAAGAAAGCTGTATAAATTGCAGCTTGTTCCTGAATAGCAGGTGAGACCTGAACCTGTTGTTGATTTGAAGAAGGTCCAGTCATGAAAACAGAATGAATCCCATCGGAAGAAGAAGAAGTCGATGAAGCATTTGTATTTGTTACAAAAGCGACTCCAGATCCATAAGTCTTCCCAGAGTTGATCTGAACACCATACACACTAGGATTCTGAACAGCAGCACCAGACCTAGTTTCTTTCTTCTTAATCTCCATCGCGTGAGCTTGAAGATCCCCGATCAGCGTATCCAGCGACATGTTTGCAAGTTCTTCATTTTCCTTTAAAAATTGAACTTTAACATCCCAAGAACTTGGCAACACATCCAGTAGCTTCTTATTTACTTCAATTGAAGGAAAAGTATAACCCCCTTCAAACAACTCACCAACTAACCGTGAGTACCTAGTGAATAACGAAGTCGTGTCTTCATTTGGAAGGATGTCAAAGATATCGTACTGTTTCTTAATCAGTTCGAGCTTGGCTTCCTTGTACTTATAATTTCCTCCACAACGAGTTTCAATTGCCTTCCACAGATCAAAGGCTGTTTCATGAGTTCTGAAAAGCCAAAGAACATCCTTGGTTAGACACATTTTAATCATTGAAAAAGATTTTCTTTCAGTATCAAAATCTTTCTTCTCCTCGGGAGACATCGCTTTATAGGTCTTAGCAGGACGAATATTACGGTATTCTCCTTCAGCTAATGGAGGTACAAAACGTTCGCGTAATGGTCCCCATAATTATGGACAATGAAAATCAATGTATTGTTCAACTCGGTCTCTCCAGTATACATAATCCATGTCCGCAGTAAACAATGGAGGTTTATTACTTGAACCTATGTCATTACTTTGTTTAATCATTTCTCTTAGACCTCTAATATCATCTTTATCAGCTGCCATTGTAATTACTTAATCGAAAAACAAACTTCTGATCTTAGCGACGTAGGTGAGTACGTCGCACCAAGATTATGCGACGTTGATAGGTACGTCGCAAAAGCAAAGGATTCAATTAAGAATCAGAAATATGCGACGTTGAGAGGTACGTCGCAGATGACATCGCAGAGGACGTCGCATAATCACACTATGCGACGTTGAGAGGTACGTCGCAGATGACGTCGCAGAGGACGTCGCAGAATCACACTACGTCGCAACACGACGTCGCACAGACTAATTAAAGTCCAAATCACTACGTCGCACGCGACGTCGCAGCTTACGTGGCAATGGTACGTCGCAAAACGCGAAATCCTGCGGCCAAAAACCCTAAAAACGAATTTTTAACCCTAAAAACCAAAACCACGAATGCCGAACGACAGAAACCTTCAATTATCCCAGTAATACTGATCGAAAACCTGTAAAAACACAAAACAAACGTGATAAACACAAAAACACACGAATATCACGTCCTTTTAAATCCCAAACTCGATCCGAATCGCCAAAACGAGCACTTTCTGCTCTGATACCAGTTGTTTGTCCCTATCCTTGGATCTAGTACGAACCGAGTCACTCAATCGTTTGCGGAATCAACGATTAAGTTATACACTAAACACACGAACAATCAATATGCAATGAATATCAAACGAAACGTATTATATTGTATTATAATCGGTCAGATTACAGAAATTTCGACTAATTGCGTTTAGGGTTTCGTCTACCCTAAAACAGAAAACATAAAACGAATTTATACAAAATCTGGCACCTGCGACGTCGCACGCCCAAGCCCATGCGACGTAGACTACGTCGCAGGCCCAAAACCTGACGTCGCACCTGCGACGTTGCACGCTACGTCGCAGGAGTCAGGAATGCTAATTCTAATTACAAACTACGAGCTAGACCAACTGACAGACACTAAACATGTACTAATAGTTTATGTAGCCTCAACACAAAACACACACATAACACCTCCAAACTCAGAGAAAAAATACTAGTTTGTGTTATTTTGATTATAGTGTGTTTGTCAAAGTGTATGTATTGTTACCATCTCATTATATACAAAGTTATACACTTGTGTTTTGGTCACTTATTGTGTTAGTCTAGCTTATATTTGTGTGTTTGATTTCCGCTTTAAATACACAAGTAAAACTACTCGATTTGGTCCGTATAAGTGGAACCTACAATTGGTATCAGAGCCGCATACTCTTGAGTTGCGGTTTCGAGTTAGTTTTTGCTAGATTTTGGTCTAAAAATATTATTTTCACATTTTATGTTCTTGGTGTTCTTGATGTTCTTGGTTCAAAAAGGTTGTTTTTGATCATTTTTGGTTGTTAATCTTCAAAGAAAAGGTGTTAGAAAACTTTTTAGATTTGGTTGGTAAAAGTTGATGATTATATTTTGCTTCCAAAAGTTGTTTTCAGTCTGATGAAGCATGGTGTAGTAGGTTATGATGAGTGTTGAAAATTGAAATTTTTTGTGGGCTCAAAAACTGTCTGCACGTGCACTTTTGCGACACAATATTTGTGTCGTATCCACTGTTCATACGACACAACCATACGACATTAACTTGTCTGCGACATATTGTGCGACATAACGTGCGACACAGTGTACGACATAAGCCTACGACACAACTTATTTTGACCTTGACTGGTCTGCGACACAAGTTGCGACATAACCTATGACATAACGGTTGTGTCGCATTTTTGTCTTCTGTCTGATTAACTTCAGTGACACAGCACCTGTGTCGTATTGATACTCTGCGACACAAAGACTGTGTCGTATTGATACTTTGCGACACAACACTGTGTCGCATAATTCCAGACTTAGACAAAAATCAGTTTGTTTGTTGTGTATTTTCTGATTTTTTTTGCAGATTTTCATCATGTCTCTTCAAAGCGTTGATGCAGTTTTACAACATAATGCTACGATCGGTAGTGCAAATAAACCTCCTTATTTTGCACCGGGTTTGCCATTTCGAGCATGGAAACAACGTTTCATGTCGTTTGTATTATTCACTGATCCTGATATGGAGTTGGCTCTTCTTGAACGATATGTTGTTCCTGTTGCTCTTGGAGAACATATCGGTGTTCCTCCACCCAAACCCGTTCGTTCATACACTCCCGAAGAACGAAAAGCATGGGAAATTGAACGCAAGACTCATTCTGCTATTACTATGTCACTTCCAACTGACGTTTTGGATATGTTTCCACAAACTATTGCTTATGATCTTTTGAATGCAATTGAGAAGAGATTTTGTGGCAACACTGAGTACATAAAAAGCAAATTGGAATTAGTCAAAGCTCAGTTTGATTATTTCTATATCCAGAAGAATGAAACTGTCAGAGACATGCTTTGCAGATTTACTCGCACAGTAAATGAACTGAAAGCTGGCGGATATAATCTAAAAAATTCTGAGATTAACAAAAAGGCTTTAGCTGCTCTACCACCAAGTTGGGAAACACGAGTTTTGTTATTAGAAAACGATCCAAAGACAATGCAATTGTCTCTGGATGATCTCATTGGAAAACTTGAAGCTGGGGCGTTGGATATTGAAAAGAAGGAAACAAGATCTACTTCTCGTGCATCAGAATCAAGTCATGGTGGAACGGCTTTCATCTCAGCTGAGCTAAATTCTCAGAGATCCTCATCTTACAGTAATCCTACTGTGGGAACATTTTCAGCCCTACCAGCTTATAATGCTTCTTCAAGTAGTACATATTCATCGTCATCTGTTCCTTCTTCAGCAACCACCGATGAACATGCAGCCATGTTTACTGCTTTCTTGTCATCATATGAAGACTTTCTTTCTAAAAGAGTCAGTACATTGGAGCTGACTGATGAAGACTTCAATCAGGTTGATCCCGATGAGTTAGAAAGGATTGACATTAGATGGAATATGGCTATGCTCACTCGCAGAGCCAAAAACTATCTAAGAAGAACTGGAAAGAGATCTCTTGAAGATGCAGCTGACCGAACACCAATGGGATTCGATAAAAGCAAAATCAAGTGTTATAAGTGTCAGAATCTTGGTCACTTTGCCCGCGAATGTGAGAAAGGACGACAGCCTGCTTCGGGTTTCACAAAACCATCTGTTGCTCCAAAACAGATTGAGCATTCTACTGCTAAGGCTGCATTGTTGATTGAGGATGGAGATGCTTATGATTTCTCTGCTCATGAAACTCAAGAGCAATGCTTCATGGCAATCAACAATGAGGTACCATTTGCTAAATTTACTTGTGATTCATGTATTAGTTTAACTGGTAAAGTAAATGGGCTTATGGAACATAATGAAAACTTGAAGTCTGATATCTTGAATTTGATGGAGGCAAACAAAGTTTTAAAAATTAATGAGAAACACTTTGAAAGTAACATTAATCAACTTATTGAAGATAAAAAGGAGCTAAAAGCTCTAATTTTCAGTAATCAAGATGAAATTGACAGTTACTTAAAAATGATTGCTCATTTAAAAAAGGAATTGGCTGACTCTCAAGCCAAAGCTGTTGATTTGCAACGAAAACTCAAGAATATCAACACTTCAGCCTTGGTCTTTACTGATATCCTACAGACGGGTAGAACTAGTTCTAAAGATAAGTCCGGTTATGGTTATCATCATCAACCACCTCCGTCTTTAGATGTGAATTTGTGTAGACCGTCTAAGGATGAAATTAAAGATTTTGTGCCTACTGCGTTAGTAGATGCAAAGCCCATTGAAATATCAGTTAATGAGCCTGTTGTTAAGAAAGTAGCTATGCCTGTATGTGAACCTGTTAGTTTGAATCCGTATAAGTTGCCTGAATTCTATAAAGCCAACATAAAAGTAAACCATGATAAGAAGAAACCTAAGACAATTAAGGCTGAACCTGTGAAGCCTTTTGAACCTGTTAGGTTTACCCCCTCAGGAACCGTCAAGTTTACCCCCTTTGGTAGGTTTTCACCTGCTCCCTTAAAAACTATTGAAGAAGAGGTCGAGGTTGAGGATGTTCCCTGTAAGTTTGTGCCTCAATGTGAAAAGAAAAACATTAAGCCTGGACATCACATCCTTACTACTGAGATAGATGATGAAACTTTTCAAATGAATACTAAGGTTAAGGCTGAACATAAAAGGAAAGATTTACAGAATACTAATGTCAAATCAATTAAGAATTCTGTTAAACCTTATGTTTCACATTCTGAGGCATCCACTTCAACATGCTCACATAAGTTACCTGTTTCACCTCAATTTTTAGGCAGTGACGACCGAACCTTTAAGGAAAGACGATCATGTTTCTACTGCAAGAAACAAGGTCACTTGATTAATCAATGCCCGTTGCTTTTGAGAAAGAAGTTTTCAAAAGGTGTTCCCAGAAATTCTGTTTACAAAAATTCTTCTGTTAAATCATTTTCAAAGAAGGGTTCACTTTCTCATACTTCTATCCCGAAAGTTAATGCTGCTAGGCCTAGTAAACCTCTGGTTAAACAGCCTGACAATGTTAACAAGCAACCCACTATTGTTCCTGTGAAAATTTGGAGACCAAAAGAGTCGTTAAAATACTCATCATCAAGTAATACTGCATCAGGAATTGCACATGATTTATTGAAAAACAAAGTTTTAACTGATGTAGTTATTATTGATGAGGTCTCTGGAGTACCCAAGTCTGTCAAGGCCTGGGTCTCCATTTCTAACTAACTCTCTCTCTATGTTGTGCTGTAGCAGTCAGATCATATACAAAGAAGTAAATGGTATGTGGATAGTGGCTGCTCACGGCACATGACTGGTGACATGTCTCTTCTGTCTGATGTGAAACCATATCGCGGAGGACATGTTGCTTTTGCGGGAGATACAGGTGGTAACATAACGGGTCAGGGTACACTTTCTAATGGGCAAGTGAGTTTTGATAAAGTGAACTATGTCGAGGAACTGCAACACAATTTGATCAGTGTTTCTCAAGTCTGCGACAAGAAGTTCACTACCGCATTTACAGATGTTGAATGTTTAATTCTGAAACCGGGATTTGTTATTCCCGAGGAATGGGTGTTACTGAGAGCACCCCGTGTACGCAACTCGTACATTTTGGATATGCAAACCGTGGTTACCAAGGAGCATACTTGTTTGCTATCAAAAGCATCTTCTACAGATTCACTGCTTTGGCACAGACGAATGGGACATATTCATTTTCGCAGAATGAATTATCTTGTTAATAATGATCTTGTGTTAGGCGTGCCTAAAAAATCATTCGTAACAGATGATGAATGCGTTTCCTGTCTCAAAGGGAAATAACACAAGAAGTTCCATAAGTCTAAGCTGGTGAACTCTATTGAATCTCCATTGGAGCTGCTTCACATGGATTTGTTCGGTCCTGTGAATAAGAAAAGTATTGGTGGAAAATCGTACTGTCTGGTTGTTACTGATGATTACTCAAGGTTTTCTTGGGTGTATTTCTTGGCTGGAAAGGATGAAACAACTGATACTTTAATCTACTTGTTCGACAGACTGGAAAATCTGTGCAATCTGAAAATCAAGAAACTGCGCAGTGATAATGGAACCGAATTCAAGAACAGAACCTTGGAAATGTATTGTCTTCGAAAGGGAATCTTTCATCAGTTTAGTGCTGCTCGTACTCCTCAGCAAAATGGAGTAGCTGAAAGAAAGAATAGGACAATCATTGAGTCAGCAAGAACCATGTTGTCTGATGCGCATCTGCCTACCACTTTTTGGGCAGAAGCTATTAACACTGCCTGCTATGTGTTAAATAGGGTTTCGATTGTTAAAAAGCGAAAGAAAACATGTTATGAATTGCTGAATAATCGTAAACCAAATTTGAAGTTTCTTGAGCCTTTCGGGTGTCCTTGCACAATCTTAATTACTAAGGACTCGGTAGGCAAATTTGATGAAAAAGCAGTCGATGGGTTATTTTTGGGATATTCTGTGAACTCGCCAAATAAAAGAGTTTTCAACAAGTCTACTGGGAGAATAGAGGAACATTTTGAAGTAAGGTTTATGAAATATACTGATTCTCCAAAAGGCAAGGGACCTGAGTCCTTGTTTGAGTATGATAAGTTGGTGGACTCTTTCAATCTTCCCAAATTTAGTGAAGAAGAACTGGTGGTGTCTCTACTTCATGGATTGGATCTTTCTTCTGACGACTCAATCTCCAATTCTAGAGTAGTACCTCCAGAGAATATTGTCAATGATGACAATCCCTCCGATGTTGATCAAGTGGCTTCTGAATCTAATCCTCAAACTGAAACTGATATTGTCACACCAATTGACAATGAGGGTACTGCCACTGATTGCTCAGTTGAAATTGAAAATCCAGGAGGTGATCTGTCAAATTTGGATTCGATCATTGTGCCTGATCCGATTCCTCAGCTTAGAATTCATTCTACTCACCCCACTGAAAATATCATTGGTGAGCTTCAACAAGGTGTTTTAACTAGGCATCAAACTGCTGCTAATGAAGTCCGTGAAGAATCTTCATCTGCCAACTTTGCCTGTGTTGAAGAAAAATTGGAAGAATGCTTCTTGTCTCAGCATGAACCAAAGAAAATAGCTGAAGCTTTGAAAGATCCATACTGGGTTGAGGCGATGCAAGAAGAACTAAATCAATTCAAAAAACTTGATGTGTGGGAGTTGGTTCCTTTACCAAAAGATGTCGATCCAATTGGAACTCGCTGGGTTTATCGCGTGAAGAAAGATGCCAGAGGCGTAGTTATTCGGAATAAGGCTAGGCTGGTTGTTCAGGGTTTTACTCAGATTGAGGGTTTAGACTATGATGATGTGTTTGCTCCAGTTGCAAGATTGGAATCCATTCGTATTTTTCTGGCTTATGCGACATTTAAAGGTTTTCGGGTTTATCAACTCGATGTCAAGAGCGCATTTCTGTATGGAGAGGTTCTGAAGGATGTGTATGTTTTGCAACCTCCTGGTTTTGAAGATCAAAACCATCCTGATTATGTGTGCAAGTTAGGCAAGGCATTATATGGTCTTCATCAAGCTCCAAGAGCTTGGTATGCGAGGTTGGCAAATCATCTCACGAGAAATGGCTTCTCACGAGGCCAAATTGATAGTACTCTCTTCATAAAAAGGGTTGGAAAAGATTTGTTACTTGTGCAGGTTTACGTGGACGACATCATATTTGGTTCAACAAATGATTATTTGTGCAGAGACTTCGAGAAGATCATGAAGTCCGAGTTTGAGATGAGTGCCATGGGAGAACTTAAGTTCTTTCTAGGTGTACAGGTTGAGCAGTCTGACAAGGGTTTCTACATTCATCAGTCCAAATATGTCAATGACATGTTGACTCGGTATGAACTCCATGACTGTAAGCCATATGGTACTCCCATTGAAACTGATCACAAACTCGGACTCGCTGAACACGAAGAAGATTGCAAGGAGCGGGACTATCGTTCTATGATAGGATCACTGATGTATCTCACTGCATCCAGACCAGATATTGTGTTTGCTGTGTCTATCTGTTCCAGGTATCAAGCAAAGCCCAAGGTTTCTCACATGAAGGCTGTGAAGCGAATTTTTGGTTACCTCAAATATAGACCATCACTTGGTCTATGGTACTCAAATGAGAAAAATTTCGCTCTCACTTCCTATTCTGATTCTGATTATGGCGGCTGCAATTCGGATAAAAAGTCAACTACAGGAGGATGCCAATATCTCGGTTCTCGATTGGTGTCTTGGCAATGTAAGAAGCAAACCACAGTTTCCACCTCAACAGCGGAAGCTGAATACATTGCTGCTGCAAGCTGTTGTTCACAGATTTTGTGGATTCAACATCAATTGCGTGACTATGGGTTACTTCTTACTTTGACTCCTATTCATATTGATAATACTGCTGCTATATCTATTATTCGCAATCCCGTTCAACACTCTAAGACCAAGCACATAGAGATTAGGTTTCACTTCATACGAGATTGCTATGAGAAACATTTAATTGACCTCATTCACATAGATACCCTTAAGCAAAAAGCTGACTTATTCACAAAAGCATTTTCGCGTGCTCGTTTCGACGAACTTGTGGATATGATAGGGATGATTTCCCTTGATCTCAAGAAATGATTTGTGACTTAATTTCTGTACAGTTTATTTGCTTTATTAGTTTGTTTTAAAAAAAAAAAAAAAAAAAAAAAAAAGGCAACCGCCAATCTTTATACTCGTTAGTATCAAAGAAATGCAATGGTTGCTACATTTTTAAAATAGACGTTGAGTTGAGTCTGTAAACAACTTGGGATATGATAGTACATCGGGTGACATGCACAAAATGGAATTTTAAGGTTTATCTTTGATGTGTCAGTAGGTTTATCTGACACACTTAAAACAGTTTTTATGAAAATTGTCTTCATCATGTGATGTACTGGTAGGCATGATTCACTCCGGTCTCTGAGTTATTAAGAAATCAATTAAATACATGTCTACTATCTTGTGGTAAACACCGTGTGATGTACGACTCAATGTCTTAATTCCTTAGCGTAGCTTAACATATTTCTATCTTTGGAACTTTTATCTGAAATCATTTGGGAGTTTATGCTGATTGTTGCCTATGTTGTATGAAAGTACAGAACTGGTAACAGTTAATATAAACTTGGGATTAAGCAAATACAGGTCAATGCACTTAAAAATCTTGAAGATACTGAACAAGGTCGCTGTTTGGGAAACTCCAAATTCAGTTTGACTGCGATCGGTTTTGCTTAATCTTAAATCACACTAAACAAGGTCGCTGTTTGGGAAACTCCAACTTCAGTTTGACTGCGATTGGTTTTGATTATATACTTGAATCACGTTAGGTTGCTTTGCTATACTTCCGTACTGACCTGTCAACTCTAGCCTGATTCTTAAAAATGATCCTTCTTTATTCTTTCTAAATATGGAAACTATGTTATTGTCTGGGTTATAGGGGTATATCAATGGTGGGGGCCACAGAGAACTATTCATTCTAACAATAAAAGGTTAACTCCACAGACTCGGATGTAACATGCTTAAGTGGACAAACAATATCGGTAATCGTCTTGAAATAATTTTCATAAAAGGTGTTTTAAATGTGCCACGTAAATTTAAAGTGGACAAATATACTGATAATCGAAATAACTCTTTCTATTCCTAATAATTGCATGTTATTTCGGTATGATCCCTAACCAGAATCTCAACTCCGTCACCAAAAAGATTTTATAAATTTTACGCTTTTAGTTGTATTTGTTTCTTTTCTTTTATGTTTATATTTAGTTTTATTTTTTTAACATTATTTAAATTGAATTTTTCTTTTTTATTTTATATTTTATTTAAGTCACAAATCATCTTCTTTGCGAAAATTCTAAAATCAAAATCCGAATCGGCATCGAAATCAAATTTTTAATCTTCAAAATTTTGCTCTGTGTTCTGTGCGACACAACCACTGTGGTCGTACTCCAGTTATACGACACAACACTTGTGTCGTATTCGTTCGTTACTTTGTGTCGTATATTATGTCGTATGCGAGTCAGGGGTTAACTATTCACACCATACGACATAATCATTTACGTTTTCAAAACTTTCACGACACAAAATATTCGACACAAGTGCGATTTTGCAACACAAGCGATTTTCGTTCGGATTCGTGTTTTCGAAGGCTTTTCACCGCGATTTGTTGATCGATTCTTGTTCATCATCTGTTTGCGCATCTTTAGGTATAATTCTTTTCCTGTTTTTATCGCGTATTATGCCTTGAATTCGATCGACCCGTATTACGTTTTTAGGGTTTCGGTTTTTCGTTAAATTATTTAGGGTTTAGGGGTTATTACGGTTAGATAAATACATATTATTGATCCCCTGTTGATTGCGAACCCTAGGGTATGCGTGGATTTCAAAAACCCCAAAAATTTTCATCGATCGAATCTGGTTTTCATATGGTGTTCATCTTTGCGACATAACATACGACACAACGATTGTGTCGTATAGATTATTGATTTTATGTCGTATTGATTCCTGCTAGTTATGTCGTATTTTTTATACGACACAAATATTATGTCGTACCTGTTTTATACGACACATCATACGACACAGGGCTTATGTCGCATCCGTGATTAATTTCACAAAAATTGCTAAATGCAGGGGAAATGCTGTTCGCGTGACACGTGTCATACGACACAAGGCTTGTGTCGTAGTGTCCTTCTACGACACAGTCCTTATGTCGTATAGACCTTTTGCGACACACCTTTTGTGTCGCAGAACATTTGTAAAATCAAAAACGCGAATTATTTTTAGTACTAACGCTAACGCATTTCGAGTTTTGGCTGTATTATTGTTATTTTTGTAGAAATGGCTGAACAACATGCTCAAGCTGCTCCAGCACTCGCAGAGATCGATGTCTCTAAATATTTCTGGGAGCCACGTCACAATATCGTGGCGTACATGAACACCACTGTCGAGACTTCTCGCCCGTACCGACCAATGATAGCATTTCTTCGTCGCTCCAGAATTCACAAAGCTATCACTGCTGATACTCGTATCTTGACAAATCATATCACCGAGTTTTGGGACAACGCGGTGGTCAACTATGATGAAGCGGATACTCGCATCATTTCTTCTGTCAGTGGCCGCCAAGTTATCTTCTCTGAACAACTTATTTGGGATTTCTTTGAGTTCGGTGATGATTCTGATATGATCACCCAGTTTACTCCAGGTGCAATTGCACAGGGCATGCGATCAATTGGATATCAAGATATTCCCGTTGATCAGTACAAGAAGACCTACATGACAAAGGTCTGGAGGTATCTGGCTCACATTGTCATTGTCTGTTTATCCAGTCGCAGGGCAGGTCTTGAAGGGATGAAATTTTCGACTGCCTCTGCTATTCTTGCCCTGATTTACAACAAACCCTTCAACTTCTCAGGCTATATCTTTAGGGGTTTTGTAAACAATGCTTTGGATGCTAAGGAAAAATGGGCTTTATATCCTCGATTTACTCAATTGCTGCTCAATCACTTGCATCCAGATCTTCCAGTGGTCGCATCTTTCACTTTCAAGCAGACACCGATGAATACAAGGATCTACACCACTTGTACCACTTTTGCAAGGCAGGGACAACCACCAGAACGTGAGGTTGCGTTGTTTGGTCACATCATTGATCCTGCTTATGTTCCCCTGCCTGGTGAGCAATTCAACGCACCAGCACCTGAACAACCTATCCCTCAGCCTCCGGTTCAACAGCCTCCAGTTCCACAACCGCAAGTTCAACAACCTCCAGCTCAACAACCTGATCCAGAGTTGGTAGATCTAGATCTTGAGATCGATAATTATCAGCCTCCTTCTCCGGGTCCTGAACCATCCAACCGCGGCAAGAGGCATCGAGACGCTTCTGACATTACTGATCTACATCCGGTCAGGCGTTCTCGTACTTCCACTTCCACATCTTCTGAGCCTCCAAGAACTAAAACTCCAATCACTTCTCATCCAGCTGTCATTCAGGAGCTCATGTCAAAGATTGAGAAGATGCAGCAAACAATGGAAGCTCAAGCATCAGTCTCTGAAGCTCTGGATGCTAGGATCTCTCGCTTGGAGAAAGAGAATGAAGAATTGAAGACAAAGGTGTTGCAGTTGGAAACCCAAGCTATTGCTTCGGGGGAGACAGCCCAACCAGCTATAGAATCAACACCTAGGGTTTCCGCCGAGGGCGAAGAAAATGTAATTCCTGATGATGTAACAAATTCTGCTTTTAATGAAACAACTCTTATTTTGGATTACATTATTGAGCAACCAGGGCAACCAAAACCGCTAGATGTAGATTACACGTATTGTAATTTGACTTACTTTCAATCTGCGGTTGACGATGACGGTCGTGCGCCTGAAAAACCTTTTGACTTCAACTCTGCTAATAATGATGATGATGTTGATGTTGAACAAGAAGAGCTTAATCCTGATGAAGAATATACTGATCGTCCAGCTTATCCTCAAGAGGGTGTTGTATTATCTGATTCTTAAGACGATGAGTCAGGGCCAACGTTTAATTACGTACCAGGATCTACTTCTCAACCTGGTCCTGCTCAAGAATCGTCTGTACCCTCCAGTTCTTCACGAGCACAACCAGTCCCTGTTCGAGAATCGACAAATTATAATGACATTTTCCCTCTCGATACATCCGAATGTGTATCTTTTGACAAGGAAATGCCCATCAGAGAAAGGGATAACTGGTTTCCAAAAGGTAAAAATCCAGAACCTGCTCCAGTTACATGCAAGAAATATCAGGTTGGTGGTGATTATACATGCCTGATAAAAAGCTGGAAGGTGAGTAAATGGAGGTTAATGATTAAGAGACTTTATGGTATCCAGTACTTTCGTCGATCACTGAGGATATTGAGTACATTGCCAAAGCATGACATCGTTCGTCTCTCTCAGCTTCAGTTGATAAATCCTTACAAAGACGGAGTAGCTGATGTTATTCAAAAGGTCATGCGTGAGGAAATTAAACGAAAGAAATATCATTACATCAAACCAGTACTGGGTACAAGGTACACGTTCAAGAAGAAGCTCGATCCAAAGACCAAGCAGCCTATTGTAAGAGTTCACTATCCACGTGCTGAATGTCTGACTGAAATCGCTCTGGAAACAGTTCCATTCAATCTACTGAAACGTTTTCATTACTGGGAACTGGATGTTCACACTGGCAAAGCCGTCTTAGTTTATGTACCAGATTCAGAGCCTCAGACAGGATCTTTGTGGGGTCTAAGAAAAGCCAACTTCAGAATATTTGACCCAATGAGCTTGATTAATCTATCCAGAAGTGACATGAAGAAGCTATTCGACAATCGGATTCGCTACAATCCAGGAAACGAGTTCAACTCTGTATTAGCGAAACGATTTCAGAAAATCGTTGATATATGCTTCACCTTTGGCATACACGCTGGTGGAAACTTTCCACCTGGATGGGTTTGAAGACCAGACATCTGAAGATTGAAGAAATTTGAAGAATTTTTCGAAGACCAAGCTGAAGACACGGGGGAGTTTGTTGGTACATCAATGTGTGTCTGTCAGTTGGTCTCAGTCTGTAATAGTGTCGAAATTGTAATTACGTATTGAATAGTTTAAGTTCTAGTTTAATTACAATTTGTGTCATCTTGCGACACAAGCACTGTGTCGCAGAAGCATTCTATGCGACACAAGACTTGTGTCGCAGAATCATCTCATGCGACACAATGCTTGTGTCGCAGAAGCCTTTCATGCGACACAAAGCTTGTGTCGCATACAGTTTGGTCCAGACTATAAATAGAAGCTCGCCAGCTTCTGTTTATGTAGCCTCAACACAAAACACACACATAGCACCTCCAAACTCAGAGAAAAAAAATACTAGTTTGTGTTATTTTGATTATAGTGTGTTTGTCAAAGTGTATGTATTGTTTCCATCTCATTATATACAAAGTTATACACTTGTGTTTTGGTCACTTATTGTGTTAGTCTAGCTTATATTTGTGTGTTTGATTTCCGCTTTAAATACACAAGTAAAACTACTCGATTTGGTCCGTATAAGTGGAACCTACAATGGCTTCCATTTTACCTGGATTGAAAAGATGCATGCACTTGGGAGTAATAAGGGGGTGTTGAAAAAGTTGGATAGGGTGTTATGTAATTCTGATATTGTTGGGAAGTATCCTAGAGCTCATTCTGAATTTCTTCCTTTTTGCTTGTCTGATCATTGTCCAGTGTTGGTTACTATTCCTAATATGGCTAGAAAGAAAATTAAACCATTTAGGTTTAATAATCATCTTGCTTATAAGGAGGATTTTTTGCCTTTAATGCATGAAGTTTGGAAAATGCATGTCAATGGTTATGCTATGTATTCTGTGGTTTGTAAAATGAAAGCAGCAAAAAAGAAGTTGAGAGAGTTTAATACAATAAAGGGTAATGTGTTTTTGAAAGTTAAGAATTTGAGAGATGAGTTACTCAAGGTGCAGGGTGATGTTGTGAATGATCCAGAGAATCAGGAGCTTAGAGAAGAGGAATGTTGTTATTATAAAGCTCTTAAAGAGGCCATTGTGGATGAAGCAAGGTTGCTTATTCAGAAAAGTAAGATTCAATGGTTGAAAGAAGGGGATTCTAATTCTGCCTATTTTCATAAGGTAATTAAGGGCAGAATTAACAGAAATAGAATTGAGGTCATTGAAGATATTAATGGAAATCGATTTGAAGGTGTTGATGTGCCTGAACAATTTGTTAAGTTTTATGAGGGATTATTGGGGAAAAGTTCACCTGTTGATCCTATTACTAGACCTGATGATTTGTTCACCAAGAAAATATCTGAACACCAGTCAAGATTTATGATTAGGGAGGTTGAATCTAATGAGATTAAAGCTGCTTTGTGGGATATTGATGATAATAAGTCACCTGGTCCAGATGGATTTGGGGCTAAATTTTTTAAAGCTTCTTGGTCCATTATTGGAAGTGATATATGTATGGCTGTGAAAGAATTTTTTAGGAGTGGTAAGCTATTAGGTGAAATTAATGCTACATTAATAGCTTTGGTTCCAAAGAATCAGTGTCCTAAGTCTGTTTGTGACTTTAGGCCCATATCTTGTTGTAATGTGCTCTATAAAATTATAAGCAAGGTGTTGGCTAATAGGATAAAGTGTAGTCTGGATGATGTGGTGGATGTAAATCAGTCTGCCTTTATTCCTAATAGGCAAATTAGTGATAATGTGTTATTGGCTCAAGAGTTAATGAGGGGTTATAATTGGAAGAAAGGGAAGGGGAGATGTGCATTTAAGATTGATATCCAAAAAGCTTATGACACAGTTGATTGGTTGTTTTTGGAGAAAGCTTTAAAAATGTTTGGTTTCCATGATATAATGGTAAGATGGTTGATGACATGTGTTTCTACACCATCCTTTGCTGTTTCTGTTAATGGTGAGCAATTTGGATATTTTAAAGGTAAAAGGGGTTTAAGGCAAGGAGATCCATTGTCTCCTTATCTTTTTACTCTTGTCATGGAAGTATTAAACTTGTGTGTTAAAAGAAGAATTAAAGAAATGGGTAATTTCAGATTTCACCCTCATTGTGAGAAGTTAGGCTTAACTCATCTGTGTTTTGCCGATGATTTGCTCATGTTTTGTAGGAGTGATAGGAATTCTGTGCAGATTCTTAATGATGCATCGCAGGAGTTTGGATCATATTCTGGGTTGAAGCCTAATCTGTCAAAAAGTACATTGTTTCTGGGCAATGTAAATACTGATGAAAAAGTTGCTATTTGTAGTATTATGCCTTTTGTTCTTGGTAGCTTTCCTGTCAGGTACCTTGGAGTACCTCTGATTTCTTCCAGATTGCATTGTAAAGATTGTCAGAGTCTTGTTGATAAAGTGAAAAAACGGATTAAGGACTGGAAGAACAAAGTTTTGTCTTTTGCTGGAAGGTTGCAATTTATTCAATCTGTGTTGTCATCTCTCCAGGTATATTGGATGTCTATGTTTATGTTGCCTAAGTCTATCATTATTGATTTGGAGAGATTAATGAGAGACTTCTTGTGGGGTGGATATGATAATAGTAGGGGTAGAGCTAAGGTTGCATGGAATGATGTTTGTTATGCTAAGTCTCAAGGGGGTCTAGGTATTAAGTCTATACATGAATGGAATAAAGTTTTAATGTCCAAGCATATATGGTACTTAGTTTCTGGTAAGAAATCTTTATGGGTGAAATGGATTATGGAGTATAAGCTGGGTGGTAGAAGTTTCTGGGATATTAATGGAGATAAAGATGCTTCATGTTGTTGGAGAAGTATTTTAAAAATGAGGGATGCATATAGATATAAATTTTTCCATAATGTAGGAAATGGCAAAGATACTTCATTTTGGTTTGATTATTGGCACCATGCTGGTCCTATATGTACATTGGTTCCACAGAAGATGATATATTCATCTAGGTTGGGCAGGAATTGTAAGGTAAGTGAATTTTATAAGGATGGTACTTGGGTGTGGCCTTTACAGTTAATTGAGGAGTATGGTATTGTATTTTCATCTTTTAATCATGTTTTGATTGAAGATCAGAGAGATCATGTGGTGTGGAGGGATAATATTGGACAATTGAGAAACTTTAGTGCTAGTATTGTATGGGGTGATATGATGCAATCTAGAGGTGAAGTTAAATGGCATAATTTGGTATGGTTTTCTCAAAATATTCCAAGGCATGCATTCATATTGTAATAGCTATAAATGGGAGATTGGGTACTCAAGACAGGTTGGAGAAATGGGAGGTGCAGCATAATCAGAATTGTCCATTCTGTAAACAGGTACTTGATTCTCATACTCACTTGTTTATTGAGTGTAATTATGCTAAAGTTGTGTGTCTGCAGTTTAAAGGCATGGCTAGAATGGATGATATTATTGATATTATTTGTGATGGTAAGATTTCTTGGTCTGAATTGGTTGATGTATTTGCTGCTAAACCTGTGAATAAAGGAATTTGGAGTATTGTTAGAAGAATTGTGATTGCTGCTGTTATTTATTCTATTTGGCAAGAAAGAAATTTTAGATTATTTCAAGGTAAGGAAAGGAGTTCAAGTGTGCTTGGTGGGAATATCAAGGAGGTTATTCGTATGAGGTTGATTGGTTTAAAAATTTGGGCGTCTAAGCAATCTGAAATTGCTGCTGCTGTTTGGGGATTTGGTTTGCATGGTAATCATAAGGCTTTATTTGACTGTAGCTATGTACCAAAAAGTTAGCTGGCAATCTGTTCGTGGTCATGTTCTTCTATGGCAGCATTGGCATTTTAATTCGAAGAGCAATGGTATGGCTTTTACTGTTTCTGATCAGGATGTAGCTTGTTGGTATCTTATTGCCAATATGTTTTTGGGTATTAAGTGTAAAGGTGGTAACAGTAAATGGGTTGATTGTGGTTTTGGATATGGTCTTATTTTGTGTTGTTATGGGGTATTGCTTTATTTGGAAGGGATATTGTGGCTGGGTTTACATTTGGTATTGGTTATGTGTTAATATGGCGGTTTTGGAAACCTTGAAGTGGATTGGTAATGGTAATGGATTGGTGTATGTGGGTATTGTATAAGATGGGTTTGATGATGCAAAAGGTTAGGCCGAATAGTTGTAATATTGAAGTTAGTGATGTTTGTGGGCTTGCTGGAATTAAGAAGGATATGGGTTGGATTGTGGATTGGAGGGCCTATGGTAATTTTAATATGGATCATGATGATGCTATGAAGAAAGAGTTGAAGAATATAGAAGACATGAAGATTGAAGATTATGAAGCATTGAAGATTTTTTGTTTGTCGTTTTTTAGGGATTATTGTAAAAATGGTCATAATTCTATAAATGATCATTTTAGTTTACGTTTTGGTAATAGATATGGTCATTTTAGTTTGGATAGGTATGATTGTAAAAATGGCCATTTTAAGGTTATTAGTAGTATAGTGGTAGTTGTAGGCTATTATGTAAGTGTTTGGGATGTTCACTAAAAACATATCCTCGGGCATACCCATTGTAAACATGTAAATATTTTATTTCGGTTACCCACAAAAAAACCCTAAACCCTAAACCCTAAGCCCTAAGCCCTTAATAGACGTTATAGGTTTTTTTGTATTTGTCTGGGATGTGCATTAAAATCATCCCCTTTGGGAATGCCCAAAGTAGTGATTGTAAACATTTTCTTTTATTAATATAGTTTTTTGCCGGGGTACCGTCCCCTTTACCCAAAAAAAAAAAAAAAAAGCCCTAAGCCCTAAACCCTAAACCCTAAAAGGCTCCTAATTCTTGGTCTGAAATCATAGAATACTTGCAAGATAGGCCTTGTACTAAATCTATATGGAGTGTTATTCAAAGGCTTGTAGTTGGAGCTCTTGTATACTTTGTTTGGCAGGAAAGGAATCTTAGACTTTATCAATCTAAAGCAAGATCAAGGGAGCAGCTGATGGAGATTATTAAAAATGTGATTAGATGGAGGCTTATGGGATTGAAGATTAGAAAGTCTATTCAGTCCGAATTGGCTGCTGAAGTCTGGAATTGTCAGTTTTAGGATGGAGTGAAGGTGTATGGTGATGGTGGTAATTCATACCCTCTCTAAATGATTTTATTTAAAATACTTTTTTGGGTGGCAGGGTTGGGTTGGTGATATAAGGGGTGAATGGGTAGAGGTGTTCTCATGTAGTAGTATCTGTGATGGCTTGTGTATTGAGTCACATCAAAATTTTGAATTTGAGTTGAATATGTGTGAGTCTGATTATATAGGTTTGAGAATACTAATAGGAGATTGGGTGATTGATCATTATGTGCTGGAGTTTAGCACTTGTTTAGAAACCATGGGTGTCTTAAGGTGGATTGTGAGTTTTTATTCTTCATTTTATTTTACCAATTTTAAATTTCCTGAACCCATAATCATAGGATTGGATAGGAATGCTAATGTGATAAATTATGCTATGTTGAAACTGCTTGTGATAAGGAATAGTAGAAGTGCCTTTGTGCTGAAATGCAGGCAAGAGTTAAAGATGCATGGCATAGATTTGATCAATTGGCCAACTGGTGAGGAGTGTTTTTGGGTGGGTGGTTTTTTGGGAGTCATAAGGTGGAGATGGGTAGGGTTTGCAGCTGTTGTTTTTTGGTCTTTAAAAGTATATCTGATTATCTATATTAAAACTTTTAAGTCTGTATTTTTTCACAGGCTTGAATGTATTTGGGACAAATTTAGTCGAATTTATTGCTGCATAGGGATGGAGATATTGGTTATAGTGCAGGGGTATGGCACTTTACTCTTTTTTACTGGTGGTATAAGGATGGTAAAACTTCACTTTTTCCTGAAAATAATATTATTTGAGCTTGTTCTTTCATTTGATGGTGAGATGGCAATGAGTATTATGAAACTGGCTGTAAGGAAATGGAGTAGAATAATTTCCTACATTTGGGTGTTTAGGTAGCAGTTGATGAATAATTCTCATGTGTCAGGCTACCATTGTCAAGGTCATTCATCTTTTTTGAATGATAACTGGATTCAGTCTCTTTATTTGAATCCATATGTAGTTGAACCTGTGTCTGTTTGGTGGTCATTATGGATTTTAGATATGGGGGACATAAGGGTGAAGATATGGTGGTGGAAAATGGGACTGAGTTATACAGGTGTTCAAATTAGTTGGGATTGTTTTTTGAGATTTTTGGCATGTTTGACTTTTTTAAGTCAACATTGGAAAAGTCAACCTGGGATTGGTTTGACTCTACCGGGTCAGATGGGTAATGAATTTGAGTCAATGGTGTTTTATCTGTATGAGTGGATCATAGCCTGGGTTGATTGGGGTAGCGATAGGCTTGGTGTTGATGGCTTGAATTCTGGTGTTGCAGGATTAATAAGGAGCTGGTATGATCATGCAGGTCAGTCTTGTTATTTTCTAATTGGAATGCAGTGTTTTCTTTTTATGGGTCAAGCATATAATGGTCAAATTGGCATGATAGTATATTGGCATGAATGGATTAAATTTGGTACAATCAGGCTTGGAAGTAGTGGCATATATCAGCTGGTACGAATTGCAGGCAAAATGTGGGAATTACATGGGATTCTAAATGCAGGTTTGACCTTTTTAAGTCAATATTGCAATTGTCATATTTTGGTTGTTTATTGCATGATTGTTCAAAGTCAATTGGATCTAAGTATGGTAACAGGAAATGAGGCGAGTTTGAATTTATGGGTTGTTACCAATGCTAGTCAGGTTGAGTTTGATAAGTTATTTATTTGTTGTTATGGGTTGGCAAATTTAAGAGGAATTAGATTGGTTAAATGGTTTAAGGGTAATGGGTTAATGGATTTGAGTAATGTTAGAAGGGTATTGTATAATCGAGATGAGGATATGACATTCTGTGATAAATTGGAAATGGTTATGTTGGTTAACTGGAATCATGGATTGCAATTGTTCCCGGTATGGAGTGGTCTAAATAGGATACAAGAAAGGGTTGTTGATTTTGGGCTTACCAGGCTTGTATTTCAATATTATATTGGGCTAAGGAATGGGCTGGATTTTGTAATGGGCTTCTTGTGTGATTCGGATAGAAGGTTGGAATAGGCTATGAAATTGAAAGAAGACGGAGATGTATCAAAGCAGCAACAGGGTGTTCAAAATATATTTAGTGCATTTTTGTATGCAGAGTTGAATAATAGGAAGTATATGATTTTCAATTGTATAGACATGATAGGTTATATGTTCAACTCTGCTAGTAGTATTATTATAGTGATCGGGTTTTGCATTAAAATTTGGGTGGTACACTAAAAATCACCCCTAGAGGTATGCCTCTAGTAGTTTGTATATATTTTATTTTTTATATAGTCTTTGCCGGGGTATTGCCCCTTTACCCAAAAAAAAAAAAAAAAACATTCAATTCCAGACATAATTGAAGTATATTCGCAGTACAGAAAATCGTTCTAAGTATTTAAAACGTACCAGCAACAGTAAAAATACCGACGATTTCACGAACATGTGAGTATTGTTTACTTTTCTCATACATATACAAGTAAAACTGAAAGATAAACAAATAAACGTAAATGAATGACGATCGAGGCCTGTGTTGAACACAGTTCCCTTAAAATAGATTCTCCGTCTATTTCCCAGGGTACAACGATCAAAGCAGTTGTACTGCCGGACATGACCTACTTGCCTGAAAGTATAACGGAAGGAGATACGACACAGCCTTCAAATCGAGTCGAGAAGGCAGCTACGTTGTTCTCTTGTGTGTGTATGAATATGAAATTGTTTTTTATGTGTATTCAAATGGAGGTGGAAGATCCGAATATATACAGAAACTATCGACTTGTTGAGCAACAAAAATCTTGGTAAGACAAAACCGATTCACTAAATCGTTTTGTACAATAACAAGATACAGAAAATATTTCATCTACTAAAACTGATATCGAATCAATTCTATAAATAAAACTGGAAGGTTCTGGAAAATCGCAAAAACAGGACTGTGCAAACTCGAGGATTTCGATGCAGATGCAGTATTCGCGGGCACGCATTGGTTCACAAGCTCGGAGCCAATATTTCCCAGAATCTGCACCCCCCCTGCGCGCGTGTAGGCAAGGGAGTAAAACACAAGTCAAAGGATTTAATAAGGATTAAATCCTTTCACTTATAAACTCCTCTAAAGTTTGTCTCCCCTCTAATGTGGGACAAACAACACTCAATTTTTTTCTTCCATTTTCCATTTCAAGTGCCTCTCTTCAAGAGTCGATATCTCATTCACATTATCTTCATTTTTGTAACACCCCCAAATTTCGGGTTGCGGAAGCAATCGGGTCGGGTGTTACCAAATCAATTATCACAAGCACAAAGGTACATAATGAACGACTCTAGATGAGACGTTTGAAAATAGTTATACATTTCCAAAGTAAGAGTTTACAGTGATGCGAGTTCGCAAAATAATTTCAATACGTAATTTGTAATACAAAAGTTATGCAAAGAAATCCAGATGTTGAAAACGTGCGACTCGAACTAGCATAGCTTATATTAGTCCTAATCCTGCTGTCACCTGAGAACACATGCTAAAACGAGTCAGCTATAAAGCTGGAGAGTTCATAGGTTAGTTAAGCAAAACATGAAGTATAAACCGTGTGCATTTTAATAGTAGTTCGTAAACTCTGTTTGAAAACTGTAATGTATTATAATTGTGTCCCTTTTTTTGAAATCGATATGAAAGTTGCCATAACCTCGTAACCTAATTCGATAGGTTTAGTTTCTAATGTGTTCTCCAAGTGTTTCTGTGTATATACTACCTTTCGGAGTAGCACACTACCAGACCCTATGATCGTAACTCATGGTGTTTTCTAGAGGCAGTACTACGTACTCAAGGACCTATCAGGTTGTCATGCATGTGTATATGAATCGAGTGTGACACTACGTACCCAACTTTGTAACTACGTATGTATAAGTGTATCGAGTGTAGCACCACGTGCTCAGTCAGGTCACCGGGTGTGCATACAAAGGGTATGTGTATCTATAATAGGCGTACATGTAAACAGTAATTGGTTGTGGCACATCGTGCCCAGTAGAGTAATCGTGTATGCATATAAGTGTACTGGTGCCTTTAGCAAGTGTACATATTTAAGATAAATTGAGTGTAGCACTCCGTGCCCAGTAGTGTAATCAAGTATGCATATAATGTAACACCCCCAAATTTGATGATTTGCGGAAGCTTGATTTGGGTGTTACTAATCAATAACAAAGCACAAGGATAAATAGCAAACGACTCTATATGCGTCGTTTTAACAAAATATATTGATTACTGAAATGTTTACAACATTTAAAGGGTTACATAGCTCGAGTTAATTAAAATGAGATTTCAGTACATAAGTACTTATACAAAATATACTAATGCAAGAAAATCTCAACTTCTGTATGCTGACTCGAGCTAAATCCTGAAGCAGAAACATCCTACTGCTGGGTACCTGCGATATATGCTAAAAGGTCAGCTATAAAGCTGGTGAGCTCACAGGTTTGAAATCAAGTAATATCGTATGAACCGCAAGATTTAAATAATATATTGCATCCAGCAATAAAATAATGAATTGCATCCAGCAATTAAATGGTAATCATCGTGTATACAGCCATGAGCACATAGTTGAGCTTAACTCGAGGGCCGGGTCCCCTATAGAGAATTCCGGGCGAGGTGCCTCCACGAATGCCTAATCCACATTCGTCTTCCCAAATATTAGTACGTCCGTTTACCCGGTTAGTGCTTGCTAACCCGGACGAGGTGGGTCAATCCTATATGGTACCATATACTAATATTCACGCTACAACGTATTAACAACTATGCTGAAGGAGGACTTTAAAAGGATTAGTTTCGAAAAACTCATGTAGTATATGAAAAGTTGGTACTTGCGTTCACATGTTAAAAGTTGAGCAGTATATCACACCCCTGAGTAAAACAGTAAAAGAGGGGCTATGAGACTCACCTGAGTCTGGAATGCGTTTAAACAAACGTAAGTTGATTAGCCAATATCGAAGTCCAAAGACTTGTAACCTGAGGGTGTCCACGACACGCGATGGTTATAATATGCGAAGGTATCTAATAAGACTACCTTGTAGTTGTTCGTCCAACTATAATGTCCAAATCTCCACTATTTGGTTGATAAGTTTAAGTGTTGGAAAAGTGTACGGCCCGTTGGTGACGAGTTTGAAATAATAATCTTTAAGTATTATTATCAAGTTATCGATGTTTTGCACTTACAGAAGTGTCCCAAAGTGTTTTGTAAGTCGTATCGTATAAGGATTTGAGGTTGCAAAAGTTCGACACTTAGTGAAATTAAAGTTTGAAAACCTGCTGTTTTATGCGACGTAGGGTGCGACGTCGCAGGTGGGATTGCGACGTAGGGCATGACGTCGCTAAAGGCGACGTTTCGCAATTTAATGCGACGTAGGGTGCTACGTCGCTAATGCGACGTAGGTGATTTCTGCGACGTAGGGGTTTACGTCGCTAAATGCGACGTAGTGAGGTATTGGCGACGTTAAGGGTGACGTCGCTATATGCGACGTCGCAATTTAATGCGACGTTGTGACTGACGTCGCACTATGCGACGTCACGAGGTGTTTTGCGACGTAGAGGCTGACGTCGCATAAATTCCGGGCCAAATGCGACGTAGCGGTCTGTTGGCCGGAAAATGGGTCGAAAACGAGTTTTTCGGTTTCCGTTCGGTCCAAAACTTTTACCCAACCCTTATTTGAACATTATAAGTCGATACAAACCGCAAACAAGTAAAAACACTTAAAAACGAGAGGTGTCGGAAACTTACAAATCGCCGAAATGAAATTTCGGAAAGATAGAAAGATAGATCGTGTCGCGGTGGTCGTGAATCTCTAAAAATCTTGAAGATCCGAAGTCGTTTGGTATGTTTATTTTGCGTTTTTGTGAAGATTTTGGGGGTGGAGGTGGTTGGTGGTGATTAAAAAGAAAGAGAGAAAAAGATGAAGGAGAGAGAGAGGAAAAGAAATAAATGAAAGAAATGAGGTGGGAATGGGAGGTTATCCTCCCATTTTTCGCCCGCGTTCCCGCTCCGTGCGGTGTTCGTTTGCTCCGTCGTTTAAACGTTAAATAAATTATTATATATATTAATTGGTAAGTTTTAAAATACAAATTATTACGCGATATTTTATTAAGTTATTTTACTAATCACTTTATATTTGGGTCATAAGTTGTAATTTATTTTATTTGGTTTGCGCGTTTTACGTTTTTAAATTATGAAATTTCTGATTGTACGATACGAATTATTATAATAATAATATTTTTGACATAAACCGTTATTTAATAAAATTTTGTCACCAACGTCCATATAAAATAGAATCGAAATACATCCGATTTAAATTGCGTACGATTTAACCAAATCGCATTTTCGTATATATTCAACAATATATATAATTCGATACATTAATTAGCCTAACCAGGAACTAATTACATGTATTAACATATGATTAGGCACTAATTACTAGTCCTAATTTGGCGGGTGTTACATTCTCCCCCTGTTAGAAGAATTTCGTCCCGAAATTTAGCTCGAAGTCGTGTTTGATGTAGAATCAGTGAAGAGTTGAGGATATTTGAGTCGCATCTGGTCTTCCCGTTCCCAGGTGAATTCCGGACCACGCCGCGAATTCCATCTGACCTTGACGATGGGAATACGACTTTGTTTCAGTTGTTTGACCTCACGGTCCATAATTTCAGCGGGTTCTTCAACGAAGTGAAGTTTATCGTCAACACGAATTTCATCTAATGGAATGATAAGTGTCTCATCAGACAGACACTTCTTCAGATTTGAAATATGAAAAGTAGGGTGCACGCTGCTGAGTTCGGATGGCAGCTGCAATCGATAAGCTACGGGGCCAATCCGTTCGAGGATCTCAAAAGGCCCGATGTACCGGGGATTCAACTTCCCGCGTTTGCCAAAACGGATGACGCCTTTCCAAGGCGATACTTTTAAGAGTACTCGGTCCCCAACTTGGAACTCGAGTGGTTTGCGTCTCACGTCAGCGTAACTTTTCTGACGATCACGTGCGGCTTTGAGTCTGTTTTGGATTTCCACAATTTTCTCAGTGGTGGCGTGAATGAGTTCAGGACCAGTGAGTTGACTATCCCCCACTTCAGTCCAACAAATCGGTGATCGGCACTTACGACCGTACAGTGCCTCAAATGGTGCAACCTTAATGCTGGCATGATAACTGTTATTGTACGAGAATTCGCACAACGGTAGATGTTTTTCCCAGTTTGTACCGAAATCAACTACGCAGGCGCGTAGCATATCTTCCAAGGTTTGAATGGTTCGTTCACTTTGGCCATCGGTTTGAGGATGGTACGCGGTACTCATATCGAGACGGGTACCCAATGCTTTCTGAAGTGATTGCCAAAAGTGAGAGGTGAAACGGGCATCTCTGTCAGAGATGATTGAGGTTGGAACACCGTGATGAGAAATGATTTCCTTGATGTAGATTTGTGTGAGGCGTTCCATTTTATCGTTTTCTTTGATTGCCAGAAAATGAGCAGATTTGGTGAGACGATCGACGATCACCCAAATGGTATCGCAACCGCTCGACGACTTGGGTAGTTTGGTTATGAAATCCATGGCAATTTGTTCCCATTTCCATTCAGGGATTTCAGGTTGTTGGAGTAAACCAGGAGGTTTCTGATGTTCGGTTTTGACTTTCGAGCAAGTAAGACACTTGCTGACATAAGTGGCGATTTCGGCTTTCATGTTTGGCCACCAATAGAATTCCTTGATGCCGTGGTACATCTTATCGGATCCGGGATGAATAGAATATTTAGACTTGTGAGCCTCGTCCATCACCAAGTCTCTTAGGTTCCCAAAACTGGGCAACCAGATTCGGTTTGAGAAGTACCTAATCCCGTTAGGTTTGATTTCAAATTGATTGTCAATGCCCCGCAAGGCTTCATTTTTGATGTTTTCAGCTTTCAGGGCTTCGATCTGAGCTGTAAGAATTTGAATGGTAAGATCGTTATGAATGGTCATACTGAGGGCTCGGACTCGAAGTGGTTTAGGTCGTTCCTTTCGACTGAGGGCATCGGCTACAACATTAGCCTTCCCTGGATGGTACTTGATCTCACAATCGTAATCGGTAAGCAACTCGACCCATCGACGTTGCCTCATATTGAGATCCTTCTGATCGAAGATGTGTTGGAGACTTTTATGATCGGTAAAGATTGTGCACTTAGTGCCGTAGAGATAATGTCTCCAGATTTTGAGAGCAAAAACGACAGCTCCAAGCTCGAGATCATGAGTGGTGTAGTTCTTTTCGTGAATTTTTAGCTGTCGTGAGGCATAAGCAATAACCTTGTCTCGTTGCATCAACACGCAACCAAGACCTTGGTGAGAAGCATCGCAGTATACCACGAAGTCATCGGTGCCTTCGGGTAGTGATAGAATTGGAGCACTGCAAAGCTTTTGTTTCAGAAGTTGGAACGCTGACTCTTGTTTCTCGGTCCAATCGAACCTTTTGTCCTTCTGAGTCAGCACCGTGAGTGATTGAGCTATTTTGGAGAAGTTTTCGATAAATCGTCGATAATACCCAGCAAGACCCAAGAATTGTCGTACTTCAGTTGCAGAGGTGGGTGCTTGCCAGTCTTTGATAGCCTCGATCTTTGATGGGTCCACGTGAATTCCCTGACTGTCGATCACGTGACCAAGAAATTGAACAGTTTGGATCCAAAACTCACACTTAGAAAATTTTGCATAAAGCTCCTCGTGTCTAAGTAGTTCAAGGATGGTTTTGAGGTGTTGCGCATGTTCCTGCTCGTTGCGCGAGTAAATGAGTATGTCATCGATAAAGACAATGACAAACTTATCGAGGTAAGGTTTGCACACCCGGTTCATGAGGTCCATGAATACAGCCGGTGCGTTGGTTAGACCAAAGGGCATCACTTGGAATTCGTAGTGCCCGTAACGAGTTCTGAAAGCAGTTTTTGGAATATCGGTGTCGCGAACTCGTAACTGATGATAACCTGATCGCAGGTCGATTTTTGAGTAGAAACTCGAACCCTGAAGTTGGTCGAATAAATCATCAATGCGAGGAAGTGGATAACGGTTCTTGACGGTCAATTTGTTCAACTCTCGATAGTCGATGCACATTCGGAATGAACCGTCCTTCTTTTTGACAAATAAGACCGGAGCTCCCCAAGGTGAAGAACTCGGTCTAATGAATCCTCGATCCAGAAGTTCCTGTAACTGAGAGGACAACTCCTGAAGTTCGGATGGGGCTAAACGGTACGGTGCGCGGGCCACCGGTGCGGCACCCGGCACGAGATCAATTGAGAACTCGACCTGTCTAGATGGAGGTAAACCAGGCAGTTCTTCTGGAAAGACTTCGGGAAAGTCTCTAACAATTGGCACATCTTCAAGTCGCTTCTCCTCCGACTTCTTCTCGGTGATGTGTGCAAGTATCGCAGGGTAACCCTTTCTCAGAAATTTTCGGGTTTTTAAGCAGGAGATTATATTGAGTCCCGTCCCACCGGTCTCCCCCTGTATGATCAAGGTTCCACCAACGGCGAGTGGGATACGGACAATTTTCTCGTGACAAACAATTTCAGCTCGATGTTTGGACAACCAGTCCATTCCAATAATGACGTCGAAACTGCCAATTTCGATGGGTATAAGATCGATCGAAAAGGTCTCATCAGCTAGGTTTAGTGTGCAATTAGGTATCACACTGGTGGTTTCTACGAGTTTTCCATTTGCTAGCTCTACAGTGTACTTAACATCTAAGGCAACAGGAGTGATGTCAAGTAGTGGGCAAAAATCATCGGAGATAAAGCTTCTATCAGCACCAGTATCAAATAGAACAGAAGCAGTTAAGTTGTTGAGGAGGAACATACCCGAGACCACATTCGGGTCCTGGCGGGCGTCCCCAGATTTGATGACGAAAGCTCTGCTGCGGGTGTTGTTGTTGTTGTTGTTGCTGCGGTTGTTGTTGTTGTTGTTGTTGCGGTTCTTCAGTTTTGGGCACGTATCCCTGAAATGCCCGGGGTTTCCACACTCAAAGCAGACTTTGGGTGGCCTGGTGTTGTTGGGGTTGTTGTTGGTAGGAGAGCGGCAATCTTTGGTAAGGTGACCGTACCTCTTGCAGTTGTTGCAAAAGGAACCACAGGAACCTTCATGGTGATGGTTGCACTTGGGACAATATGGCTTGCTCCCAGTGTAACCCCGGATGATATCAGTGGTGGTGTTGTAGGCTTTGATGGTGTCAGGTTTCTTGTTTTGTTGGTTGAAGTGGTTGTTGTGGTAGTCAGACCACTTGCGTTTGTTGTTTTGGGAGGATGAAGTGGGTGGTTCAGAATCTTGGCTCATAGACATCAGGTCTTGGGCCAATGAGATTGCACCGTCAATGGTGGCTGGTTTTGAAGAGATGACGTGTCCCCGAACAAAATCAGGGAGACCAAGGGCGTACTTCCTGATTTTATCAGGTTCAGTGCTTACCATAGCTGGGCGGAGGGCAGCTAATTGTTGAAATCTGGTGGTATAACCATCGATGTCACCACCCTGAACCTTTAAGTTCCAGAACTCCTCATCTAGCTTCTGGAGTTTGGCGATAGAGCAGTACTTGGCAGTGAGTTTGGCTTTCAATTCCTCCCAAGTGATTTGGTAGGCAATGTCAGCACCCACTGATTGGGTATATGAATTCCACCAAGAGTGGGCATCATCTTCAAGAGAGCAGGTGGCAAAGTTTACTTTGTCGTTCTCCGCGCATTTACTGACACGGAAAACAGTTTCCATTTTCTCGAACCATCTAATCAGTCCGATGGCTCCTTCAGAACCCTTGAAACTCGAGGGTTTGCAGCTTTGAAAGTCCTTGTAAGAACAAGGTTTGGTGGCAGAGGTTCCAGCGGTATCGCTGTTTCTTGTGGAGTTGGGTGGAGTATTGCGAGCCAAGGCTTCAGTAACAGCCTGGGTTATGAGTGAAGTAATCTGTGCATCGGTGTAAGGTCTTGACTTTGGCGGCATGATTCTTCAATAAAAGAAATGAAGATACATGAGATTTTGCAAGAAAGTTGTATTTATCTCAGATGTACATGTATAAAAGCAGTAATACATAACATCAACAGGAATAATGGCAATCGATATGAGTTGAAACAGCAAGGAACATTTAATAGATAGTACGAGTTCAAAGGTTACATCCTACAGATGTATTACAAAAGATGTCGGGAATTGTTACATCCGACTGAATTATAGAGTAGCGCGTAGATAGTCACTAGATTACAGGATAGATTACAAGACAAAGACTACACTAGTCTTAACGTAGATTAATTTGTTCCATCATCGTGACAAGACGGTCCACAGTGTTTGCAAGCCTGCTAGCCTGTCGGGCGTTGTCTTCTGCCAGTGCTAGTCGTTGTGTTAGTCCACGCGCATATTCTTCTGCTTCATGTGAGCGTTGCTCATATTCTTCCATCCTTTGTTGTAGAAGGGCATTTTCCACCCTTATTTCTATTATTTGGTTACGAAGGACATCCATGTTGTTGTTTGTGGTTTCAAGGTCGTCGGAGACTTGTTCGATGCGTTCAAGGGATGTAAGTCTCCAGTTTTCGTTTGTTTCCTGCAACACGACATCCATGGTGCGAAGTCGCTGTTCGTGTTGATTCACCCTGGCGGCTAAAGCCGGCAAGGTGGAGTGAGTGGGGTACGGGCCAGCTCGAGGCAACCTGGAGTTCCTCCTTGCTACCCTTGGGTTCTGCGACCCGGATTGAGAACGAGATGAATTTGATGGAATGTTTGCCATTTCTGAGACAAAGCGTTAGTAAGATTGAGGCCTATATTCATATAGTTCCTATATAATATAGCCTATTGAGTGTCTAGCATAAACATGTTTAAGTCTCGGTTCTCTCGAGGTCAGAGTCTTCTATTGTATCCTGTTCAGCCATAACTACTTTCAGATCTTACATCATCTTTGCTTAATTGTACATAGTTGATCAGGCTATGTTAAATTAAACTCGTATGTTGTAATCCCTGAACCAGTCATACCTAATAAGGAATACGGCCTAATGGTCATAGTCTAGGCCCACTAAATGCAACCTAGTTCACTATAACCTTAGGCTCTGATACCAATCTGTAACACCCCCAAATTTGATGATTTGCGGAAGCTTGATTTGGGTGTTACTAATCAATAACAAAGCACAAGGATAAATAGCAAACGACTCTATATGCGTCGTTTTAACAAAATATATTGATTACTGAAATGTTTACAACATTTAAAGGGTTACATAGCTCGAGTTAATTAAAATGAGATTTCAGTACATAAGTACTTATACAAAATATACTAATGCAAGAAAATCTCAACTTCTGTATGCTGACTCGAGCTAAATCCTGAAGCAGAAACATCCTACTGCTGGGTACCTGCGATATATGCTAAAAGGTCAGCTATAAAGCTGGTGAGCTCACAGGTTTGAAATCAAGTAATATCGTATGAACCGCAAGATTTAAATAATATATTGCATCCAGCAATAAAATAATGAATTGCATCCAGCAATTAAATGGTAATCATCGTGTATACAGCCATGAGCACATAGTTGAGCTTAACTCGAGGGCCGGGTCCCCTATAGAGAATTCCGGGCGAGGTGCCTCCACGAATGCCTAATCCACATTCGTCTTCCCAAATATTAGTACGTCCGTTTACCCGGTTAGTGCTTGCTAACCCGGACGAGGTGGGTCAATCCTATATGGTACCATATACTAATATTCACGCTACAACGTATTAACAACTATGCTGACGGAGGACTTTAAAAGGATTAGTTTCGAAAAACTCATGTAGTATATGAAAAGTTGGTACTTGCGTTCACATGTTAAAAGTTGAGCAGTATATCACACCCCTGAGTAAAACAGTAAAAGAGGGGCTATGAGACTCACCTGAGTCTGGAATGCGTTTAAACAAACGTAAGTTGATTAGCCAATATCGAAGTCCAAAGACTTGTAACCTGAGGGTGTCCACGACACGCGATGGTTATAATATGCGAAGGTATCTAATAAGACTACCTTGTAGTTGTTCGTCCAACTATAATGTCCAAATCTCCACTATTTGGTTGATAAGTTTAAGTGTTGGAAAAGTGTACGGCCCGTTGGTGACGAGTTTGAAATAATAATCTTTAAGTATTATTATCAAGTTATCGATGTTTTGCACTTACAGAAGTGTCCCAAAGTGTTTTGTAAGTCGTATCGTATAAGGATTTGAGGTTGCAAAAGTTCGACACTTAGTGAAATTAAAGTTTGAAAACCTGCTGTTTTATGCGACGTAGGGTGCGACGTCGCAGGTGGGATTGCGACGTAGGGCATGACGTCGCTAAAGGCGACGTTTCGCAATTTAATGCGACGTAGGGTGCTACGTCGCTAATGCGACGTAGGTGATTTCTGCGACGTAGGGGTTTACGTCGCTAAATGCGACGTAGTGAGGTATTGGCGACGTTAAGGGTGACGTCGCTATATGCGACGTCGCAATTTAATGCGACGTTGTGACTGACGTCGCACTATGCGACGTCACGAGGTGTTTTGCGACGTAGAGGCTGACGTCGCATAAATTCCGGGCCAAATGCGACGTAGCGGTCTGTTGGCCGGAAAATGGGTCGAAAACGAGTTTTTCGGTTTCCGTTCGGTCCAAAACTTTTACCCAACCCTTATTTGAACATTATAAGTCGATACAAACCGCAAACAAGTAAAAACACTTAAAAACGAGAGGTGTCGGAAACTTACAAATCGCCGAAATGAAATTTCGGAAAGATAGAAAGATAGATCGTGTCGCGGTGGTCGTGAATCTCTAAAAATCTTGAAGATCCGAAGTCGTTTGGTATGTTTATTTTGCGTTTTTGTGAAGATTTTGGGGGTGGAGGTGGTTGGTGGTGATTAAAAAGAAAGAGAGAAAAAGATGAAGGAGAGAGAGAGGAAAAGAAATAAATGAAAGAAATGAGGTGGGAATGGGAGGTTATCCTCCCATTTTTCGCCCGCGTTCCCGCTCCGTGCGGTGTTCGTTTGCTCCGTCGTTTAAACGTTAAATAAATTATTATATATATTAATTGGTAAGTTTTAAAATACAAATTATTACGCGATATTTTATTAAGTTATTTTACTAATCACTTTATATTTGGGTCATAAGTTGTAATTTATTTTATTTGGTTTGCGCGTTTTACGTTTTTAAATTATGAAATTTCTGATTGTACGATACGAATTATTATAATAATAATATTTTTGACATAAACCGTTATTTAATAAAATTTTGTCACCAACGTCCATATAAAATAGAATCGAAATACATCCGATTTAAATTGCGTACGATTTAACCAAATCGCATTTTCGTATATATTCAACAATATATATAATTCGATACATTAATTAGCCTAACCAGGAACTAATTACATGTATTAACATATGATTAGGCACTAATTACTAGTCCTAATTTGGCGGGTGTTACATATAAAGTGTACATGTAACTATAACAAGTATACATGCATAAAGTAATCGAGTCTGGCACCTCGTGTGACACCCGGTCAAAAAGGGACAAAAATTAGCGCCTAATTTAAAACTCAAATTCTCGTATTCAATACGAGTAAATACGAAAGTATCCAAATATTATATATATAATTATATATATATAACTTCAAACGATTATTAAATAATCGCGTTTAAACGGACGTTGGTGACAAAATTTTCTAAATAAAATATTATTGTGAAAATAATATTTATTTACTCATAAAATATTTAGACACATTGCGGTTTATTTAAAATGTGTTCTACTAAGCTGAAACAATGGAAAACTATCCGTGAAACGAAACAATGACAAAGTTATATTTTTATAACTCAACCAAAGTATTTTTATAAAATACAATATATTCGAGAATATATTTATGAAATTGTCATTTGAAAATATTACCCTACTTAACGATCGGGTACGCGAACACAGAGCGAATATACTACGAATGGGAGACGGACTGACCCATTATAAAAATGAGCCGGCCCAAAACCAAACTCCATTATTGGAGTTTGGTGTTACACACACACCCGAACGATCTATCTCTCTCGCTCTCTCCTTCGGATGAACAAAAACAACAAGATTAACATCAACAACAACAAGAATCAGCAGAAGCAACAGCAACACGATCATCATCATCATCATTTTCTTCCTCGGTTCATCACCATCACCACCCGAATCGTCACTTTTGAACTCGGTAAAAATCGTCCACTTTTTCTTTGGTTATTCGTGTTTAAATCACTTATATTAACATGAATCGATGTTCTATCAACTGATTATGTCCAAAAATTGTGATTAGAATCTTGTTTGTTGATGATCTGCACGAACAGACCTGAAAACCAGACTGAGCCGAATGGCTAGATCACCATAGCCGAACGGCTAGGTGATCATAGCCGAACGGCTATGTAACCATAGCCGAACGGCTAGCTCCTAAAAAACGAACGAATCGCGTCGCGATCCTCAGCATATCGCAACGCAATCCCTACCTATTCGCGTCGCGATTTATACCTGATAATCCGAAATGTTTTGACACTTGTAACGACTAATTTTGTATATATATGTAAATATATATATATATATATATATATATATATATATATATATATATATATATATACGTATACAAACAAAGACAAAGCGTACGAGACGATTTTTGGAACAATGTTATTTATTTTATAAACGGAATGTATATAGAACGAGTAAAACTTTTGAGTACAAACCTTATATTTTGAATGTGTATATATATATATATATATATATATATATATATATATATATATACAACACTTGTGATTATATATCCTTGTATACAAATGGAATACACATTTTACAAACTTCGAACTTAAACACTTAACAAATACTTTGGGTCATAACCTAACCAAGTGAACATTAATATGGATGGTATATTGACGCATCCATTTACTTACATATAACCTCACGTGTTTAGGACCCTAAGAGGTTACTAGTGGGATCACACACGCGTTTAGGAACGCTAGCATCCGAAGGTGAGTTCATAGCCCCCTTTTCACTGTTTTAATTGCTTTTAAAACTTGGGTGAAAAACATAGCTAACGTTTTTGCTACAACATGCAATAATTGTTCATAATTGCTTTGGTGCTTATGTGCTACTTAATTGCTTTGGTGCTTCTGATTATATGGATGATTTCATACTATGATTACGAACTATTCAATGAATACTTGAATGCTTTTGTGCGAACATAGAATAATGTTTTCCTATGAACATAGGATACTTACCTTCTTACAACTCTCAGGAAACGAAACTTAATTGACTCGCATGTCAACAACTCACAAATGAATTTGGTTTAACAAACCATACTTATAAACACCTGTGAATTTACTCAACATTTTTGTTGACTTTTTACTATGTTTTTCAGGTAAGTCACAGCTCAAGTAAGAACGCATACTTACGGAGTTAGGCGACCAACGACAAATTAGGATGCCACATTTTGGGACAAATCAAGACTTATTTTGTATAATTATTACTAATTCTACGACTACGACGGGTTGTAGCTTTTTGTAACAAACTATTTACTCAAATGGCATCTTAATTTACTGTTCAGCAATAATCATATGCTCTGATCTATATGAGTGTCAAATGTTGACGTCAACACCCCCGCTTAAACTAATGCTTCCGCAAATCACGCGTTGACCACGTTGACCGAATTTGGGGGTGTCACAGTTTGGTATCAGAGCCATTGGTTATAGCGAACTAGAAGTCTTTAAGTGACCTGAAAGCCTTAGAGACCTAGACTATAGCCTTGGCTAGGACACTCATGCATGCTCATATTTGTATATATCTAACTCACTATATGACAACTATTGTCACAATGCGTTTAGATGAATAATTGTGTGTTCCTACGCGCGACTTCTCAAATATGGTTGGGATAACAATGGCAACTCGATACACGAGAAACCATCAACCAACACCATCACAAACTTAATCTATACAAACGTTATCGTCTGATGTATAGTTAATCTGACTTGTATTCCCTGAAACAAACTACACTTGAGGTAGTCAATCCCACTTGAGCATTAGAAGAATGTTTGAGGGCACTTTTATCATATTAAAAGTCTGGAACTCTTCTCATTAATACAGCTCCCACTTATACGAGCAAACATATATAAAACTAACGGTCCCTACCTTAGTTACTATACTTCACACACTAATCAGGAAACTTCCTGACACACGAAATAACGTTTCAAGAAATTACAAAGCAGTACCCCCGATTGGATGGAGACATGATCTCCACATACAAAACGCCTCGAGCCTGTTGAAGGCCACAGGAACTTGGACCACGAAAATTTCCCATGCTACTTATGCCCGAGTACAAATGTTAGGGGAGCGTGCTCGAGTGGCAGAGAGTATAGATGAGATCAGCATGGTGAAGACTATATGATGGCAGAAGTGGTACTTATCATATCTGCGTAAAATCTATGTTCGGCGGGCTGTGCCCCTACTAGGCTATACTAAAACTTCTATTCAACACATACATACAAATTCCGTCACATCTTATACGAACATGATCGTACGAAAGTCATGTTTGACAACTACGTGATCATAGTTGACTACTATGCAAACAAACTCTCACTTTCTAAAGGATCGAACAAATCCTCACTAAACATTTAACGATTAGGACTGACAACTTATCAGTCGAATGGATGGAGAGAACAAATGGAAGTGTGATACATATTGGACTAATGAGCCTTTTAAGTAACACACAAACAAAACATAGTAAGGTATCGATATACACTAATCGAGACAGAGTTTTAAACAACCACTAGGGTAATCAGACCCAATTCCGCGAAACAAATTTCCTCCCCACAAATAACAAACTTTATGTGACAATTTTTATACAAATTGTTTACGAAAATGCTTAACAATTATATTTTGGATAACATTCCAACGAGAAATATATTTTTGGATAACAATCCAACTACAACTATATTTTGGATAACATTCCAACTACTACTATACATTGGATAACAATCCAACTACAACTATATTTTGGATAACATTCCAACTACTACTATATATTGAATAACAATCCAACTACAACTATATTTTGGATAACATTCCAACTACAACTATATGTTGGATAACATTCCAACTACAACTATATTTTGGATGACATCCCAATGAGAACTATATTTTGGATAGCGTTCCAATAAAAACAATAACTTTAAATAATATTTCTACAAACACTTTGAATAAGATACTGGAGAACATACCAGTGCGTATTTATAAACCGAAGAACGACCGGTATTATTTTGAATTATCCGGAGAACGTACCGGTAATGTTTTGATATACTGGAGAACGTACCAGTAAGGCTTTAAACCGGAGAATGACCGGTAGATAAACTGGAGAACGACCAGTACTATGATTTGCTGGAGAACGACTAGCAGTATTACAAACTGGAGAACGACCGGTATACTTTGGAAACGCCTGAGAACGACCAGCAAAGTGTTTTAAGATATATTTTGGGTAACATCCCAACGAAAACTATATATTTTGGGTAACATCCCAACGAAAACTATATATTTTGGGTAACGCCCCAATTGGAACTATATATTTTGAATAGTGATCCAACAAAACTATATTAGGGACAGACATCCCACTTAAATTGTAATTTGGGCAGACATCCTAACTAAACTATATTAGGGACATACATCCCACTTAAATTGTAATTTGGGTAAACATCTCAACTAAACTGTATTTTGGGTAACATCCCAACGAAATCTTACTTTTGGACGACAATCCAACCAAACGAAATTGATTGAATCCTAACGCTATCACCGAGATGTCGTGGAAAACGATGACTCAACTTTTAGAAGTAGACTCATGTAAACTAGATGACAAACACGACGTAGAACTAGCCGACGGTAAGTTGATCGAATCAAGAGAAATAGTACCGGGATGTACCCTAACGTTTGAGGGTCATCTCTTCGAATTAGACTTATGATAAACGCTCAAAAGTACTATATTTTAGTAGTATTTTACCCCTAATCTTGGATGTTTTTATTGCATTTAATTAAGATTATATATTGATTTCGTTCATATTTGCAATCAGGTGTGGAAATAGAGCGTTTATGGAAAAAGAACGAAAAACAGTATAATAATGATATAAAAGATGCATTTTTGAAAGAATCGTGTGAAGCCGAAGGAGATAATGAATGAATTGAAGAATTGGGCCATGAGAATGTTTAAATTCGGAATTGAGGAGAACCAAGAAGCCCAAAAGGAAAAGTGAAGAGACCCAAAGCTAAAGTCCAAGCCCGTTAGGTTAAAACCCTGAAAATGTCATTTAGCCGGCGGTCAAACCCGATAGCCGGCGGCTAAATGTTATTTATGGAAGTCGGCTTGCAACGCGTTTTGTAGCCGTGTAAAGTTGAAGCTGACCGGCGGCTAAACCATATAGCCGGCGGTCAGAAGGCCAAGTTTTCAAGTATAAATAGCAGTTTAAGCCAGACGTTTTACACACACTTTACACACATAATACACTTTGTAAATACGATTTTATTTCGTTTTTAGGTTTAGGTTTTTATATTTTTAAGTCGTAGGTACATTTTGGAGGCACGAGAAGTGACGGTTGGATCCATTTCAACTGATCTTCGAGTGATTCGTCAATGGGTTTGTATCGTTTATTTTATGTCATTGAAGAATTTGATGTTTAATATTCTGATGTATTCTTATTTGATGAATTGATTCATTTAGTTTTGTTTTAATAAATCTTAGATTATGATTATTGAATGATTTCATTTGCATGTTTGTTGAGTTATTTGGTTGAAGACTATTATGTTATCCGTGAATCCTTGTTTATTGGTGCTGTATTGATTGCTTGCTTAACGTGGTTATTAGGATCATTGAGATTGAGTTCCTTTGGTAATAGTAATCATTGATAATTATGAACTTAGGTTTATAGTTATTGCTAAATACGTTGAGTCTGATAGGTTAAGAGTTAGTAATCAATATCCCTAAGATGAACAAGACTAATAAGTAATTATTAGTAGGTATTGTTGAGTCATACCACAGGATAATTATAATAGATCGTGAATCCTCAATGCATAATCTAGGGAGCACTCTAGATTATAGGAATTAGTTGGACCAGAAACGTTGGCTAGTTCACATTCAACTTAATTTCATTGAAGAATTTGGGTTAAGTTGATATAAAAGAAATCACAACTAGATAATTAACGTGTGAATGTATCAGGATGTATGAATCTAAGGTGAATTATTACATACTATTTGTTCCTTCCATATTGTACATTAGTGTTTATTTTATTTTAAGTTTTGTTTAGTTTTATTTAGTTTATTTGGTTTATCTATTTTGATTTACTATTTTATGTTCATACGGAACTAAAGCGTAACCTCTTATTCTGTAATTTACAAGATTATTATTGCTTTTAATCCCTTTCCTAGTGTTCGACCTGGACTTATCATGAGCTATATTATTTCTGATCGGGTATTCTTGCCTGGTTGTGTGATAGTAGTAATTGATATTTCCGTACTTTATAAATAATAAAACTAGACGCTGTCACGTACACACATCAAGTTTTTGGCGCCGCTGCCAGGGAAAAGCGGTAATAAAAGGAATTTTAATCTTGTAAATCTTTGTATATTGTTGATTGTGAATATTGTGAATATTTATATTTCTATTGTTATCAATTAATGTTGTATTTAGATGATTTTGACTTTTTAGCAAATGAAGTTAAGCAATTGGATGCTAAGGAAAATGTCAAGGAAGTTGTTAAGTTTGAAGACTCCCCACAATTCTGAAGTAGCCGAAGTCGACAGGCTTAACTGTTCAAACAGTGCCTATAGTGAAGTTTTCTTATTTCAATTTTCGAATCTCTAATATTTGACTACCTTCTTATTTGCTTTATATTACTTTATTTTTTTTGTATTATTATAATTTGCGTAAAGTATTTTTTGACATTTGTTGGTATGTGTTAAGTTAGATTAATTTGTTAGTATGTGTTCATATCATTAAGTGTTAATAAAGTTTTATTTTAGATGTAATGTAATTAGGTATTTTAGAATAAAAATTTAATTAGGATATATAATTAAATTAGATTAGATTAATTAATTAGATTAGATTAAGTAAGTAAATTAGATTAGGTAAAAGTAATTTAATTAGGTAAAAAAATCGGTTGGGGCCATAAATTCGGTCAACCGTGTCAGTTTTCGAATTGACCGCCGGTCAAGGCTCGAGGCCGGCGGCAAAACCTCCTGGGGTAATTAAAAAACACACAGACCCTTTTTCTCTTCATTTGAAACACCAAAAACCCCAAAAATACTCTCGAAAAATTTCGGATTTACATACTAATCAACCGGTTTCAACATTGATCTTTGTTATTTCATTGAAGGTATGTGGCTTTTACTTACATTCTCACTCTCAATTCGTTTTTACATTAAAATTTTAATTAGGGTTTCACATTTAGGGTTTCTTAGCTAAATACCCGAATCATTTATGTTTTTGTGTGAATCCTTAGTTTAATTGATTAATGTTAGTTCGTGTATAAGGATTGTGATTTGATTTTGTGGTAATATAGTAAAAAGCCTAATATTTTGTGATTAACGAAAGAAGGTGTGAATAAATCGGTTAAGTGTAAATGAATGATGAAATTAGAAATGGGTTTTATGCGTTTAGTTTGTCGGAATCATGGGGACAGCATGTTTGACCGTCGGTCAACGCCGGAGGCAGTCGGTCAAAGCTGGAGACAGCCGGTCAAGGCTGGAGGCCGCCAGCTAAATGGTTTCAGGCGGTTTGTTCGGCTGTCGATGCATTGTTTAGCTGATGTTAATATTTTTTTTTTTATGTATTTTATGTCTTGTATGATTTTAATAGGTTGTGATTCGTAAATTGCAATATGATTATTGGTATTTGAAATTTTGTATATGTATACTTGTAAATATTATTGTTTATCTGTTGTATGATCTTTCATTTGATGAAAAAAAAAATAAAATTTTGATGATTATATCAAAATTTGGTATTTGTAATTTTAGTAGACATATACCTTTTTAAAGTTTAATGATTATTATATAAAAAGGATTATATTGTAATTATTATAATTGTAGACTTTGATTTTAAATATTTGTATAAATATAATAATTTAAGTTTCGTGATTATTATAGAATTATTATTAGTATGAAAATATTTATTAAGATAGTTATGTAACTTTGATACAATTATATTAAGTATGTATAAATATATCTTTAGTAATTTAAATTGAATTGTTTAAAGTTCGTGATAATTAGTTATAATTTTGTACATAATATTGTTATTTAGCTTTTTGGTAAGTTTGTATTTAATTTCATTTCTATTTATATTATTAATGTTTATAGATTCATTGTTACAGATGGAGTATGATTTGCGTGTTGATAGGGGAGCAGCCGTTGTTGCCAACCCTATTATTCGGACTCACCCTATTCTTCAGTTTATGCACCATACCATTTCGCCGGGAGACCGAGCTAGGATTCAGACTAGGCTTAGAGCCAACATTGATCAGGATATCATAGCTTCAGATGTGTTGGATTGGGAGTTTATGGATATGGTTTTAGATCCTGACACTCAGGAGACAGGTACTCAGGCTCTACGTCGGTTATTGACAGTTACTTATTTTTTAGAGGATGGGAGTGCTGGTTTTGTTTCCTATGCTTGGGAGAGGTTGTTTGGTATACATGAGATTATTTTCAGGGAGTTAGTTGTTGAGTTTTATAGCTCTGTTAGGTTTGATATATCATCTGAGGATGTGTTGGAGCATACTCTGACCTTTATGCTTGGTGGTGAGCCACGTCATTTGGACTTGATTCAGTTTGCACAGGCCATTGGATTGTATACTGTTGATGAGGAGGCTAATCCTCATTTTAGGGATTTTCTGAGTGCCGCGCGTACCAATAGGTACGAGGATCTGGAGGTGGCTACAGGTTGGGTAGATATTGTAACACCCCCAAATTTGATGATTTGCGGAAGCTTGATTTGGGTGTTACTAATCAATAACAAAACACAAAGATATATAGTAAACGACTCTATATGCGTCGTTTTAACAAAATATATTGATAATAGAAATGTTTACAACATTTAAAGCTTTACATAGCTCGAGTTAAAATAAAAGGAGATTTCAGTACATAAGTACTTGTACAAAATATACTAATGCAAGAAAATCTCAATCGTCTGTATGCTGACTCGAGCTAAAATCCTGAAGCAGAAACATCTTACTGCTTGGTACCTGCGATATATGCTAAAAGGTCAGCTAAAAAGCTGGTGAGCTCACAGGTTTGAAATCAGTTAACATAGTATGAACCGCAAGATTTAAATAATGAATTGCATCCAGCAATTAAATGATAATCATCGTGTATACAGCCATGAGCACATAGTTGAGCTTAACTCGAGGGCCGGGTCCCCTATAGAGAATTCCGGGCGAGGTGCCTCCACGAATGCCTAATCAACATTCGTCTTCCCAAATATTAGTACGTCCGTTTACCCGGTTAGTGCTTGCTAACCCGAAGGAGGAGGGTCAATCCTATATGGTACCATATACTAATATTCACGCTACAACGTATTAACAACTATGCTGACGGAGGACTTTAAAATGATTAGTTTCGAAAAACTCATGTAGTATATGAAATGTTTGTACTTGCGTTCACATGTTAAAAGTTGAGCAATATATCACACACCTGAGTAAAACAGTAAAAGAGGGGCTATGAGACTCACCTGAGTCGTTGAGTTTATGAAAATAAACTGAGAATGATTAGCCGAGAATCGAAGTCCAAAGACTTGTAACCTGAGGGTGTCCACGACACGCGATGGTTATAATATGCGAAGGTATCTAATAAGACTACCTTGTAGTTGTTCGTCCAACTATAATGTCCAAATGTTCCCAATTCGGTGGATAGTTTAAGTGTTTGAAAACGCGTACGGCCCGTTGGTGATTATTGGTAATAATGATATTGATGTTATTTTGTTAGTTTCAAAGTGTTATACAAGTTTGATGTTTGGTGGGAAATGTGTCTACGAAATCTAAGTACGGGGGTCCGGGGGCAGCGCCCCTGGTAGCGGGGTCCAAGGGGCGGCAGCCCCTGGCGGGGTCTAAGGGGCAGAGCCCTTGGCTGGGGTCGAGCTGCCAGGTCAGCTTGGAAAATTTTTATTTCTACTATATTGCTTTGACGAAAAACGCATCTGGGATCTGAATTTGGGTAAATCGAGTGATAAATTTCGAGTCTCGACACTTAGTAAAAATCTATGTTTTTGAGGTTCTGATTTGTGCGACGTTAGGTGCGACGTCGCAGGTAGGATTGCGACGTTGAGCATGACGTCGCTAAAGGCGACGTTTCGCAATTTAATGCGACGTTAAGGATGATGTCGCTATACGCGACGTTGTTGATTCTAGCGACGCAGTAGGCGACGTCGCTATGTGCGACTTCGCAATTCAATGCGACGTTATGTGCGACGTCGCTAAGGCGACGTTATTGATTTCTGTGCGACGTTATACGCGACGTCGCAAAGGCTCCATGCCAGATGCGACGTTACGGGCTGTTGGCCGGATTTTGTGTCCAAAACGAGTTTCCCGGCCACCGTTCGGTCCAATATTTTTACCCAACCCAAATATGGACATTATAAGCTTAAACAACCAATTATAAGTCAAAAACAATAGAAAATGAGAGGTGTCGGGATTTGTCGGAAACTTACAAAGTGTCGGATGAGAAATCCGAAAAGATAGGATGATAGATCGTGATGCGGTGGTCGTTTTCTTCCAAAGGAGTAGTGAGATCCGAGGCCGTTTGATATGTTTATTTGTCGATTTTTGATGGATGGTGGAGGTGGTGGTGTTTAGAGAGAAAAGAAAGAGAGAGAAAAGAGAAAGAGAGATGTGAGTGAGAAATGAGAGGAGGAGGAGGAGAGTTGGAGGTTATCCTCCAACTTTTCAGTCTCCGTTTCTTCGTGCGGTGTTCGTTTGCTCCGTTGTTTAAACGTTAAATAATTTTTTTTTACATATTATTTATAAGTTTTAAATTACAATTTATTACGCGATATTTTGTTTAAATAGTTTACAAATCAATTTATATTTGAGTTATATAATGTAAGTTTGTTTATTTAGTTTGCGCGTTTTAATATTTTATATTGTGTAAGTTCTGTTTGTACGATACGAATGAATACGAAATATTATCATAATAATATTTTTGACATAAAAGCGTTATTTAATAAAATTGGTCACCAACGTCAATATTAAATTGATTCGAAATACATTCGATTTAAGTTGCGTACGATTTAACCAAATCGCATTTTCGTATATATTCAACAATATATATAATTCGATACATTAATTAGCCTAACACAGAACTAATTACATGTATTAACGTATGATTAGGCACTAATTACTAGTCCTAATTTGGCGGGTGTTACAGATATAGCCAATGGAGAGTTTGGTACCCGAGGTCCTTCTGATGTGTTAGTAAGGAGTCCAGTACATAAACTGGTACATAGGATGTTGTCTCATTCGATCTGTGCTAGGAAGACAGGGCATGAGAAGGTGCATAAGATAGATTTGTTTTATTTGCATTCTATTACTCAGAGGACGAATGTGAATATTCCTTGGAGATTGGCAGATTGGATGACACATAGGGCTACAGGTACGAAGGCCTCGAGTGTTATTTGTGGTGGTCAGTATGTGACTAGATTGGCTAGGTGGTTTGGTGTTACACAGGAGATGTATCAGTCCTGTACTCCTGTTATTCCTGGTATGCAGTGGATGGGAGCTCACAAGCTCCTGGAGATTTCGATTATTATGAGACCTTTTGAGGGAGATTTCTACCTTTGGACTCCACCATTGCTTGCAGGAGGTAGACGTGTGAGGAGACGACGGGATGGGCAGCCACAGGTTGCGATTGCACATGATCAGGAGCATGATATTCCACCAGAGCCTCAGGTTCATCAGGGTCTGGTCTATGATATGTATCATATGCAGCAGGAGATTGGTAGGATGTTTGATTATTAGCAGCAGCAGTTTCAGCACATGCATCGTTATCATGAGCAGGATAGGATTGTGCAGGATCGTAGGTATCAGGAGCAGCAGCATTACTATCGTGAGCACCAGAGACAGTTTGATTATTCTACTTCTTTGGTGCACCAGCTGTTTGATTACCATCAGCTTTCTTATGATCCATTTGTACCATCTGAGTATGGAGGACCATCCAGTGTTCACAGAGATGGAGAGGATGGTGATAGTGATTGATGTGGTTATGCTTCCGTAGTATTTTATTTAGACATTTTCATTTTTATTTTTATTTTCATTTCTATTTGCTGGATGACTGTACTAATATTTTAACTCCTATTACTCTTATTATGCTATGTTAGTTTATTTTTCAGGACTTAATTTATTTCTTGGTTTTATTGTTGAACTTTGTGGGTGTGTTCCCTGGAAACCCTCACGAGACTATAACTCGTCCACTTGGGATACCGAGGGGTTTAAAGGCTTGTTGCATACGCTAAATGCAATCGTGATTAACTACGAAAGTGTGAGCTGTTGTATATTTCAAGTTTGGAAGAACCACTGAATCTTTTCACACACACGATTCCAAGGGAGTTTTTCTGTTCTAAATTCTTTTCTCTTTTTCCCGTTTTAGTTTTTTATTATTTGTACAATGAGGGCATTGTACACTTTTAAGTGGGGGATGGGAGAGAAAAGAAGTTAAGTTTCCACATTATTGTCCTATAAATAAGTAAATTGTAAATTGATAAATAGTTATCTCATTAAGATGCGTAACTAAGAGGTTATGAGTTGCCCGTTTTTCAACCAAATTTTTGATTTTATATTTTTGTTTTCTAGAAATAATTATTTTGTAACTATGTAGGTTAATTTTCTATACTTTTTAATTAAATATTAAATTGTGAAAAATGTTATTTAGCTTCATTATATGATGTATTGATAGACAATTTATATGAGAATTTTTGAGCTTTTAAGAAATGAAATTAAGGAGTAGATATTACCTTTTAGATGAACTTTAGCTATGTATGACGTATGTCTTAATTTTCATATTAGTAATGTGCGATATGCCATATTTTTGGGAATTTAATTAACATCATTTGGGGATATACTGGGTGTTGTTTCCTCTGTTGTACGAAAGTACAGACCTGGTCTCCGTCAGTATATCTAATGAAAAAGAGCAAAAGAGTTTAAACAAACTCATGATTTTAAAATGTAGTCAAATTAAGTCGCTTTGTTGTACTAAGGTACAGACCTGCCACCAATGGTTTGACTAAAATCATTATTGCTAAACCAAAATCAAGTTATGTTGCTTTGTTGTGTTGAGGCACAGACCTGTCACCGCTGTCTTGATTTGAAAAATGATTGTTTTAATTAAAATTTCAAAATATGTAATATTGGCATATTATGAGTATGAAAGTATATAGTTTCGGGGAGTTTAAGGGAATATCTACACCAGTCCTATTTCAAGCTAGATCTGTTGTCACACTCTATGTCCCAACAGACTCCCCCTTGACAATAGCTCTAGCGTCTTTATCTTCACGCTGTCTTTGGTCTTCATTTGTAAATCTTACTTCCTGCAAAAAATTTAAGCTTGATGCATGTTTTAATCATCCTGTGATAATCTCGTGCTAAATCACCCCAACCAATAGTAGATTTGATCTTGTTCTTGTACAACATAATCAGATCTTCCTTTGATAAGTTCATCAGATGTCTGTGATCATATACACGAATAATCTCTTTTTCGCCATCAGGATAATCATCATCAGCTTCAATCATAAAGGCTTCTCCTGTTCCAGCATCTACCCCCCAATATTTCAATTTTTCCAAAATATTCTGAGGCATAGACTTCATAGGTATTTGCTTAATACAGTTGACCACTGGATAAACCTTCTTCCTTCTTCTTCTTCCTGTCCTCTGACTGAGTTCGTTCAGCTTTATCGTTTTACCTTTCCTTGGCTTAATCTTCGAAAACTTCATAGATAATCCTTCAGTCCTAATGATACGCTCAACATACTTAGCATAGTCATCATCACTTGAATTTATCATATCTAATCTAGCCAAGTCTCGAATCTCATATCGAGGCAATGAACTAAACACTGCAAGCTTCTTCTCAAAATATTGAACCCCGTCAAACTTTTTGATCGCGAAGAGCTTCAGGTCAGAATCATAATACCATCCAATAATGCCAGTTTTAAGTACACGCTTTCCAGTAATATCAACTTCTTTCAAAATGCGTGGCTTATTTTCCTTTTTCTTCTTAAGCATTCCTTGGATAAACATTGGATTACCAACCAAATGTTTGTATTTGTCCTCTATTTCTTCAACTTCAGTATCAGAATCTTCAGAAGCATTCTCAAAAGCTTCTAAATCAATAACTGATTCTCCTTGTTCATTTACAAAAACAAATTCAGTCGTTGATGGATTCATAACATGTTCATCTACATTTGCATCCAGATCAACACTTTCATCTATCACAGATTCAAATACTGCAGTCCAGTCTTCAGGAAGTTTGAAGTCTCCTTCTTCAATATCATAATCAATCTCTTCATATATCTCATCCAAAATATCATCTTCCGAATCTGATAGATTAAGCATTTCCATTCCTAGAGAAAAATGTAAATACAAATATATTAATAATTCAAATTCTTCATTGATTTCCTTGAACCAATCTAAGAATTTCTTTATTAATTCTTTTGTATATTTTAACCTAACATATAAACGCAATTTACATATAACTTATAAAATCTTTTATTGATTACCCTGAATCAATCTAAAATCTCTTAAGTCTACTTAACAAATATTAATTAATTTTAAATTCTAATGCATTGTGAATAATCACCAAACATTTAAATTTACTATTAATTACCTTATATAATTTCCAAGCGTTAATTGATCTCCTTCATTATTAATTTAACCTTTAAATTATATATCATTTGTCTAGTTAATACAAATACATTTTTTAATTTGTTAATTACTTATATACCTTACGGTCTTAAGTCCATAATCAAATCTAAAATGCATATGTTATCATAAAATTTTGACCGTCGATTTTATTCGAAACACGCCGCTCGACTACTCAATGAGTCGGAAGTCTTTCGATCACTATTTTATCTTAACATAATTATATAAACATAAATTACCAAACATATTTTACTTAAAATAATAATAACCCTAAGCCAAATATATTTACACAATAAATTAAGTTTACATTTGTTCACTACAAACTATTACAAATATTACAGTACTATGATAATACTAAGCTATCTTACCAGTTTCAGTATCACCCGGTACAGTCTTATCTGCACTTGTATCCACTCCAGAACCACTAGCACCAGCACCAGACTCCCCCTGAGTTGTAGCTTGCTCACCAGTCTTTGAAGGACCGGTCTGCTCACCACTCGGTGCATTGGGATCATCGTCCTTGTCAGAGTCTCTCTTCCTCTTCAGCTCATCCTCTCTGCAAGACTCCAGATATACCAATATCTCCCCCTGAGTAGACTGTCCTGAATGCGATCTCAAGACCAGACTCTCCAAAGAAGATAACTTCAGTCTCTGTACATTGAAGTCCGCAAGCAAAGTCTCATGAGTCTTCATCAACAGATTGTACGATTCACTCTGCTTGAGTATCTGCTGAGAAAGAAGAAGATTGCTCGACACCAGCTCTGGAATATGAGAAGTAAGCTTCTCCAAATCCTTTACCCTAGACTCTAAGGATGTAATCCTTTCAGCATCAGTCGTTGGAGTAACAGGTAACGTTCTGGGTCCAAGCGGTGTAAGAGACTCAATATGCCAGTCTCTGGTCAGCGGTGTATGAGGTTGAGACAAAGCTTGTGTAAGCAAGCTTGTCGCAAATCTAGCTGTTTTGTTCGTCGGAAAATTAGCTCCACGAACTAGATCAGCAACCTCATGCTGTAAAGTTAAACACAATTAAAATCAGTTATTGTTACAGATTACTCTGTCTCAAACTCTAATTAATTGTATAACACTCATAGTTATAGAACTTATATCTCATACCTGAAGCGGTAAAGACATCGGTTCAGTAACCACCAGTGCATCCATCTCCACCTGCGGTGTATCCTGAGCAACTGTATACAGAATTAACTGTCTCAGTTCAACTCCTGATAAACAACAAGTTAAGATTATTTAACTTTTATAATCAATACTAACCTTCTCGAATAGTTAGCGTTCTCGGACGCTTCATCAAAGGAATCTCAACTTCCTCAGTACCTTCCTCCATAACACTCTTACCTTTTCTCTTCCTTTCAGAAAGAGACGGAGGAGGAGAAGGTGTATTGTCAGAATCTTCATCTGAAGCCGTCTCACCATCACGACCTCCAGATGATCTAACAGGATCCTAAAGTTTAAATATATTAAACATTTATGATTAGCATAAGCTCTATCATACAAGTTCTATATATTTAAGATTAATCAGATATAATACCTCAGTCGGTACAACAACTGATCTATCAAGCTGTATCTGCTCCCCCTCAAGTAATATAACTTCTGGGTTTGCAGCCTCAGCTTCAGCTTTCTGTTTGGTTAATGATATTTATATTTTAAACTCAGAAATAATATCCAATTAACTAAATATCTAATATCAGAATCATTATATAATAATATTATGCATCTATGATTAATAAAACAATCTATTAACTAAGCATCTATATTATTATATAAATAAAAAATTACCTCAGGTGGTGCTAAATAACTCTCAATGTCTTGAAGCAAAGGATTTGTCGCATCATCATTCTGCTCAAAAACCTCTTGCACAACCTGTGCAGCAACCTCTTGGTTCACTTGCTGATCAACCTGACCAGCCTGAATAAGAACATCCTCAAGGAGCCCTTGTGGATCTTCAGGTTGAGTGTCCTCAGCTGCAGGTTCTGGTACAACATCAGCATCAGCAGGAGCAACAGCAGCAGCAGGAGCAACGTCTAACCACCCATGATTTGGCGGTGCAACGTAGTTCGGGTCAATAACATACCCAAAAAGTGGCCTAACTTCAGGTTTCACCACTCCCTCCCTCCTGACAGTGTGCATGAACATGGCGTTATACCCACGATGATCAATCGTATTAACCACTAGATGTGGTTCTGGTATAGCCAAATCCGGTAGACGCGCACGGATAATCAGCATGCAAAATCGCGGGTAAACGAAAAATCTTGATCCAACAGACCCCGATATCTGTTTCGCAATCTCACCAAAAATATAATCACAAAAACTGTATGGTTTATTATAAACCAGTGACAGTGTAGCCGATAGAATCGCAGGGCTCAACTCATCAAAACCACCCTTCTTCGCTGCGAAAACTATATTCATCACGTGCCAGAGAAACCTCCACTGACCAATGACCAGAGGTTTCTGGAACTGACGTCCACGTCTGTCTCCTGTATAACCCATACGACCTATCACACCCTCTATAAAATCCATAGGGTACTCCGTATCTCCATTCTCCTGTTCTACTGTACCTAGCTGCAAAATCTCACGGAGATTACCAGCTGAAAATGTAACAGGCTGACCACTAACCGTAGCTCTAATCTCTGGCGGGTTGACAGATTCATCATATACTATATCCGTCCAGAAATCGTTCAGTATAGCCTGAGAGATAGGAGGATTGGCCGTAATGGCGTATCTAATCCGTGATCGTGCAAGGAATCGTAGTATATCAGCAACCCTATCAGCCCGCTTGGCTTCAAGGTTCAGATCAACCAAAATGTTGTGACCCTTGTCAAATGCTCTAGCCATATCTGTAAAATAAACACAAACAACAGATATAATTTAATGCACGATTAAAAATCTTTAAACTATAACGTATTATGAATCGAGATTCATCAAACATCTTAGTTTAAAATTGAAATTATATATAACTTGTTACAAAAATAGTCTCAAGTCGTATATAAAAATTTAACTTATAACTAAAAGTCTTAAGTCTAATTTAAATTAATTATATAAAAGTTATTACAAAAAAAAAATTAAAATTTTTGTAAGTTCTTGACTCGCATAAACTGGCCTAACGAGTTGAGGTCAACTCGTTTTGCTTATCAACTCGCTTTACTCATCAACTCGCTACATTGATCAACTCGCTAAACTTATCAAGCAGCTATTGAAGTGAACTCGCTAATCTCATGGATTCGCTAGTCAACTCGCTGCGAGTTGATTCACAATGTCAACTCGTTCGATGAACTGCCATCGCGAATTTACACTTAAAATCGATTAATCCGTTGATTTTAACATGATCTATCAATTGATTTACGTTCATTAATGTTCGTTTAACATAAACCCTAAAGATCCATGTCCAATAACATCGTAAATCTATGTGAATTGTATACACTTCAAACCGAAACCCTAAGTTTATAAAAACATCGATTTCTCGTTATTTACACGGTGAAATCCATAGATATATACCTCAAAATGTTCGTAAATTGAAGATGTATAAAGTCTACGGATTGAAAAACTCGTTCCCGTACTCTAAAAATCGAAATCAAGCGAAAATCAAAAATCGCCTCGTTTCGCCTGTGTTACGGATTCGCAAAGTTTTAGTGAACTCGCGAAATTTGTGGGTTCGGTGGGTGAGCTTGACTCGTTTGACCCCCTTTATACTTTGTATCCGATTCGCGAGATGTGATGCGGATCCGCAAGTTGATGTCAACTCGCAGGAATAAATAAAAACGCGAATTTAATTCTAAGTATAAATAAAAACCCGATATTTTACAAGTCTAAATTATAATTAATTTTCACTTGTATTTTTCACGTTGTTCAACTCAAAAATATACAGTATAATTTAATTCCGAAGGGTAAACCTAATAAACACAAAAATTAAAAACAAATAAAAATAAGATAAAAATACAACTATATAAACTTTGGTATCAAGTACCATTTTATTAATCACTTGAAACAAAGTAAATATACAAAGTAAATAAGATTTTATCTGCTTAGGAATCATATTAGTAAGAATAAGTAATTAAATATATATTAAAAAGTCTAAGCAGATTGGTAGTATACATACCTCATGAAATTCAAATAAATTACTGTAAAATTACAACTAAATTTATCATTTATACATTTATATTTATAAAATTATATCTTAGGTACCTTTATCCATAGCATAATTAATAAATGCATTACTCACATAAAGTGAATATTTTATTATAGACAGTTCAAGACGATTACCGGTATTATGATCCACATAAACAAATTATACTCAATTTTCTAAGCAAACTCTTTATTGTTAGTATGAGTATTATCAAGTGCTTCCTATTATATGACATACTGAAGAATTCAAGTAAAACACATAACACTGCATCATTAAATTTCAAGGTAGCGGTTACTAAATGATGTATCTTTTCGAAACATATAACATACACTCGAATTTTAAAGGTTAGACAAATATCAAACATATTTTGAATATGCTATGTTATCTAAGTCTGTACATAGTACAACAGAAGATCCCTTCTAGCATAATTTAAAATATATTTGAGAATATTAATTTAATTAAAGGTTTCAGTTCTGTACTTAGTACAACAAAGTTACCAGTAATTAAGTTAATACCCATATTGCTACTATTTGTCACTTCAAATTAATATGCATGATAACAGTGTATGGTAATGTTAGTACATGTTTAGTGTCTGTCAGTTGGTCTAGCTCGTAGTTTGTAATTAGAATTAGTATTCCTGACTCCTGCGACGTAGCGTGCAACGTCGCAGGTGCGACGTCAGGTTTTGGGCCTGCGACGTAACCAACGTCGCATGGGCTTGGGCCTGCGACGTAGCGTGCGACGTCGCAGGTGCCAGTTTTGTATTTAAACGTTTTGTGTTTTCTGTTTTAGGGTTGACGAAACCCTAAACGCAATTAGTCGAAATCTCTGTAATCTGACCGATTATAATACAATATAATACGTTTAGTTTGATATTCATTGCGTATTGATTGTTCGTGTGTTTAGTGTATAACTTAATCGTTGATTCCGCAAACGATTGAGTGACTCGGTTCGTACTAGATCCTAAGTAAGGGACAAACAACTGGTATCAGAGCCAGAAAGTGCTCGTTTTGGCGATTCGGATCGAGTTTAGGATTTAAAAGGACGTGATATTCGTGTGTTTTTGTGTTTATCACGTTTGTTTTGTGTTTTTACAGGTTTTCGATCATTATTACTGGGATTCTTGAAGGTTTTCGTCGATCTTCATTCGTGGTTTTCGTGTTAGGGTTAAAAATTCGTTTTTAGGGTTTTTGGCCGCAGATTTTCGCGTTTTGCGACGTACCATTGCGACGTCAGCTGCGACGTCGTGTGCGACGTAGTGTTTTTGGACTTTAATTAGTTCGTGCGACGTACCGTTGCGACGTCATCTGCGACGTCGCTATTTTGACTTTAATTAGTCTTCTGCGACGCTGTGTTGCAATGTAGCGTGATTCTGCGACGTCCTCTGCGACGTCATCTGCGACGTACCTCTCAACGTCGCATATTTCTGATTCTTAATTGAATCCTTTGTTTTTGCGACGTACTTATCTACGTCGCATAATCTTTGTGCGACGTACCCATCTACGTCGCTAATATCAGAATTTTGTTTTTTCGATTAAGTAATTAAAATGGCAGCTGATAAAGAGGATATTAGAGGACTGAGAGAAATGATTAAACAAAGTAATGACATAGGTTCAAGTAATAAGCCTCCACTATTTACTGCGGACATGGATTACGTGTACTGGAGAGACCGAGTTGAGCAATACATTGATTTTCATTGTCCAGAATTATGGGGACCATTACGTGAGCGTTATGTACCTCCATTAGCTGAAGGAGAATACCGTGGTATTCGTCCTGCTAAGACCTATAAAGCGATGTCTCCCGAGGAGAAGAAAGATTTTGATACTGAAAGAAAATCTTTTTCAATGATTAAAATGTGTCTAACCAAGGATGTTCTTTGGCTTTTCAGAACTCATGAAACAGCCTTTGATCTGTGGAAGGCAATTGAAACTCGTTGTGGAGGAAATGATAAGTACAAGGAAGCCAAGCTTGAACTGATTAAGAAACAGTATGATATCTTTGACATCCTTCCTAATGAAGATATGACTTCTTTATTCACTAGGTACTCACGGTTAGTTGGTGAGTTGTTTGAAGGGGGTTATACTTTTCCTTCAATTGAAGTAAATAAGAAGCTACTGGATGTGTTGCCAAGTTCTTGGGATGTTAAAGTTCAATTTTTAAAAGAAAATGAAGAACTTGCAAACATGTCTTTGGATATGTTGATAGGGGATCTTCAAGCTCACGCGATGGAGATTAAGAAGAAAGAAACTAGGTCTGGTGCTGCTGTTCAGAATCCTAGTGTGTATGGTGTTCAGATCAACTCTGGAAAGACTTATGGATCTGGAGTCGCCTTCGTGACAAATACAAATGCTCCATCAACTTCTTCTTCTGCTTCTGATGGGATTCATTCTGTTTTCATGACTGGACCTTCTTCAAATCAACAACAGATTCAAGTCTCACCTGCTATTCAGGAGCAAGCTGCCATTTACACAGCTTTCTTAAGCTCATACAAGGATTTGGTTACCCAACCAAATCTTACTTTGGAGCTGACTAAGGAAGACTATGCTCAGCTTGATGAAGATGATCTGGAGCAAATGGATTTAACGTGGAATGTGGCGATGATCACCCGAAGAATTCAAAAGTTCTTGCAGAGGATAGGGCGTAAAAGCTTGGAAGGTGATGGAAAGATTGGCTTCGGATTTGACAAGAGTAAGGTCCGATGTTACAATTGTCAAAATTTGGGTCACTTCGCCAGGGAGTGCGAGAAACCCAAAATGCCAGCATCGGGATTCACAACACCTTCTACTCCTCCAAAGGCAAAAGAAATGGAAGTTTCTAAGAAAGGGCCTGCTGATAATGCCCTGATTGCTTTTGAGCCTACAAGTCAAGATTGGACGCCTGTCTCCCAGCATTACCAACAGTGTCTGATGGCTCACATTGTGAATGAGGTACATGATGAACCGTTAAATTGTATTTCATGCATTAAGTTAACTGAATCTCTAAAGGCATATCAGACAGAAACTGCTGAGTTGAGGAAAAAGAATGAAAAACTAACCGACTCAAATAATTTTTTAAAAAGCTAATGAGAAACTTTATGAAAAACATCTTGAGGCTCATCGGTTAGATACTCAGAAATATAAATCTAAGGTTTTTAGTCAAGAAGATGCCATTAAAAGCTATCTTGTTGAAATTGAACTACTAAAGAAAGAACTTACAGATTTAAAAGCTGAGTATGAGAATTATAAGAGTAAAATCTTAGGTTCAAATTCCTCAACGGTTGTTTTTAATGAAATTCTTAGCAAGCATGGTACTAAAGGGAAAAAGAATGAGGGATTGGGATACAACTCAGTCCCTCCTCCTACTACTCACTGTCCCCTGCCTGTTAAGGAAGGCTTTGAAGAGATTCCAGTTGATTGGTCCAAGCTTTATGGTTTAAAACCTAAAGATGCTAAAGAGACCAAACATAACAAACTGGCAAAGGAGAAAACCAAGCGGCCAGAGTACCCCTTGCCAACGTTTGTTAAGTCTGTGCATGAATCTCCTATTAGTGTTAAGGAGAGTGTTGAGTTAAAGAATGAATCTCCTGTTATTATTGAGGAGATTATTGAGATTGAGGACATTACGGATCAGGAGTATCCTGAGGTTAAGAAGGTTGCTGTTAAACCTGAAAAAGTGATTTCAAAGGTTGAACCTGAAATTAAGGTTCAACCAAATAAGGGAAAAGCCAAGGTTTTAAACTCGAAACAACAAACTTTACAGTTACCTGTAAAGATTTTGCAAAGAAAATTAGTAAATGAAAATGTTTCGTATGATAAACCATCAACTTCAACCTCTCAACCAAAGCAAACATTTTCTAAGACGTGTACTCAATGTTCATGTTCTAGAAATGTTTCTCCACCTCCTGTGGTAATTCCTCAGTCTCAACCGTTTGTTGAGACTCGTTCTTGTTTCTACTGCAAGAAACAAGGACATTTAATCCGTGAATGTCCAAAGTTGTCAAATCAGCGATATGGGAGAGAGATGCCTAGGACATCTGTTTTTAGAAATTCTTTTTCAAAATCTCCACCTAGGCGTTACTCAAACTCTCCCAAGCCTGTTTCGAAACCAAGTAATGTTGAGCAAAAACCTTTGCCAATTCAAAAGCCCAACATTACTTCGATTACCAATTCCGAATATTCAAAAGTTTGGAAACGTAAAGAGTCTGATGTTGACTCTTTAGTCGTCAACAATAACACATCAGATAAAAATTCTAATTTGTTTAAAGATAAAATCCTATCTGACGTGATTATTGTTGATGACCATGGTCGACCTAAGTCTGTAAAGGCTTGGGTCACCGTTTCTCACTAATCTCCTTCGTCTGTGTGTTGCAGCAGTCAGAACGTGTTAAAGATAGTGAATGGTATTTGGATAGCGGCTGCTCGCGACATATGACAGGCGATGTATCTCTTCTTGTGGATATTAAACCATACGCAGGAGGATATGTTGCCTTTGCTGGAGATACTGGGGGAACCATTTCTGGAAGAGGAACGTTAACTAACGGCAATGTTAGTTTTGAAAATGTGAACTACGTGGAACAGCTTACGCACAACTTGCTAAGTGTTTCACAGGTCTGTGATAAGGATTATACAACTGCGTTCACAAAGACAGAGTGTGTGATACTGAAGCCTGGGTATGTCATTCCGGAAGAATGGGTGTTACTGAGAGCACCAAGAAAGAATGACACATACATTTTGAACATGAGAACTGTTGAGACCTCGAACGAGTATACGTGTCTCTTGTCTAAGGCTTCTGAAAAGGAATCACTGCTTTGGCACAGACGAATGGGACATATTCATTTCCGAAAAATGAATTTCTTGACCAAAAATGACCTAGTGCTAGGAGTTCCAAAACAGTCATTTGCTCTAAAGGATGACTGTATCTCTTGCCAAAAAGGAAAGTTACGTAAGAAGTCCCATAAGTCTAAGCAGGTGAATTCCATAAATGCTCCATTGGAACTACTGCATATGGATCTTTTCGGTCCAGTTTCTACAAAGAGCATTGGTGGTAGGTTTTACTGCTTGGTAGTTACTGATGACTACTCAAGGTTTTCGTGGGTTTACTTTTTGACCACAAAGGGGGAAACTCCTGAGATTCTGGTGTATTTGTTGGACAAGTTGGCAAATCTGTGCAACTTGAAGGTGAAAAGGATACGAAGCGACAATGGAACTGAATTCAAGAACTCAACTCTCGAATTGTTTTGTGCTACAAGAGGTATTGAGCATCAATTTAGTGCTCCAAGAACTCCACAACAGAATGGAGTTGCAGAAAGAAAGAACAGGACAATCATCGAGACAGCTCGGACTATGTTAGCTGACTCCAAGTTACCAATTATCTTCTGGGCTGAGGCAGTAAATACTGCCTGTTATGTTCTCAACAGAGTACTCACGGTTAAGAAAAAGAACAAAACGTGTTATGAACTTTTCAATAACCGTAAGCCAAATCTGCAGTTCCTAGAACCATTTGGGTGTCCATGTCTGATCATGATAACAAAAGATAAGGTCTGTAAGTTTGGTGATAAAGCTGTTGAAGGGATTTTTCTTGGATATTCAGTCAACTCTCCGAACAAAAGAGTCTTTAACAAATCAACGAATCAGATTGAGGAGCATTTTGAAGTGAAATGTTTAAGGTATACAGAACCTCCTCAAGGAACGGGTCCGGATTGGTTTTTCAACTATGGAAACCTCTTCAACTCTTTCAATATTCCGGAAGAAGATGAAACGGAAGAATTGGTTTCCATACTTCATGAGCTTGATCTTACTCAAGATACACCTGTTAATAATAAACCATCCAACCCAAATCCCAATGCAACACCCGCACCTCCACCGACTAATCCTACACCTCCACAAACTACACCTACACCTTCACCAACACCCACACAACCACAAACAACTACCAAATCACCACCATCAACACCATCTCCTACTCCATCATCTTCGGCTGCTCCTTCTAAAACAGTTTATAACTACACAAAGGAGCTTCCATATGATCCAAACATGCCTCCTTTAGAGGAACCTCAAGAAGAAGATGAATTGGAAGAAACAATGGCCTACTCTCACCTGTTTTCTCCTGAATATGAAGGAGAAGAAGAAGAGTTAGTCATTCCTGAGTCTGCTACTACTACTGAAACTGAGGGAGATTTGAACAATCTGGGTGTGGATCTCGTGCCAGGTGCCATACCAGAAACTCGTATACATAAGGATCACCCCATTGATAATATCATTGGTGATCCTCATGCATCTGTTCAAACGCGACAACAAGCAAAGCAGACTTCAGCTCAGCAACTTTTGGGACTTATTGCACATATCGATTCATGTCATTTGTCTCAAATTGAACCTAAAAAGGTTGATCAAGCCTTAAAAGATCCATCTTGGGTCGAGGCTATGCAGGAGGAACTACAGCAAATAAACAAGATGAATGTTTGGGAAATTGTTCCTCTACCCAAGGGTGCTCACTTGACGGGTACTCGTTGGGTTTTCCGTAACAAAATGGATGATCGTGGGGCAGTTATTCGTAATAAAGCCCGTCTGGTAGTTCAAGGATATAGTCAATTAGAAGGTATTGACTATGATGAAGTTTTCGCTCCTGTTGCTCGTTTGGAATCAATTCGAATTTTTCTAGCCTATGCTTCATTTAAAGGATTTCGTGTGTATCAACTTGATGTGAAGTGTGCCTTTATTTATGGAGATGTCGACGCAGTGATTTATGTGTGTCAACCTCCCGGTTTTGAAGACCCAAAGCATCCTAATCATGTTTGCAAACTTAAGAAAGCTTTGTATGGTCTTCATCAATCTCCTCGACTTTGGTATGAGCGACTTGCCAAGTACTTGCTGAAGAATGGTTTTGACAGAGGACAGATTGATAGCACGCTTTTCATCAAACGGGAAGGAGCGGATTTGTTACTTGTGCAGGTCTATGTGGACGACATAATTTTTGGATCAACTAATGATCAGTTGTGCAAGGATTTTGAAAGACTGATGAAATCTGAGTTTGAAATGAGTGCTATGGGAGAACTCACGTTCTTTCTGGGACTACAGGTTGAGCAATCTGACAATGGAATTTATATACACCAGTCAAAATATGTCACCGACATGTTAAAGCGGTATGAATTGCTCAACAGCAAACACTATGGCACTCCAATTGAAGCAAGACACAATCTTGGACCTAATGAGGACGATGAAGATTGCAAGGAGAAAGACTATCGCTCAATGATAGGCTCTCTCATGTACCTGACTGCCTCAAGACCAGATATAGTGTTTGCTGTTTCTCTCTGCTCACGATTTCAAGCAAATCCGAAGGTGTCTCATATGAAGGCAGTAAAACGCATTTTTGGATATCTCGCTTTTAGGCCATCTCTGGGTCTATGGTATTCAAATGAGAAAAACTTCGAGTTAACTGCCTATTCGGATTCGGATCTTGGTGGCTGCAAGATAGATATGAAGTCAACTACTGGAGGATGTCAGTTCCTTGGATCGCGCTTAGTTTCTTGGCAGTGCAAAAAGCAGACTGCGGTTGCTATTTCCACAGCTGAAGCCGAGTATGTTGCTGCTGCAAGTTGCTGTTCTCAGGTTCTCTGGATTCAGCATCAGCTGCGTGATTACGGGTTCAATCTCTCTATGACTCCTATTTACATTGATAATACAGCTGCTATATCTATAACTCACAATCCCGTACAGCACTCTAAGACCAAACATATTGAACTTAGGTTCCACTTCATACGGGATTGCTTTGAGAAACACCTTATAGATGTCGTACATATAGAGACCCTTAAGCAGTGTGCGGACCTTTTCACAAAAGCCTTTTTGCGATCACGTTTTATTGAACTGGTCAATCTGATAGGTTTAAGGTTCTTTCAGTCAAAGAAATGATTTGTGACTTGGATTTTTAAGTTTTTAAATTCAATTTAAAAAAAAAAAAAAAAAATCGCAACAGCCACTCTTTATACTCTTTAGTATTAAAGAAACCGTAAGGTTGCTACGTTTTTAAAATAGACGTTGAAGTTGTGTCTGTAAACAACTTGGGATATGATAGTACATCGGGTGACATGCACAAAATGGAATTTGAAGGTTTATCTTGGATGTGTCAGTAGGTTTATCTGACACACTTAAAACAGTTTTTATCTAAATTATCTTCATCATACGATGTATTGGTAGGCATGGTACACACCGGTTTGTGAGTGAGTAAGAAGTAATAATAAAACTTGTCTATTACTTTGAGAAAAATGTTATATGATGTATGACATAAGTCTTAATTGATAAATGGAAGTACTATCATCCACTGTCATAATGTAAAATGGGCATATAGTGATAATATGATTATTCGCCTAACTAATGGTGACTATTGTTGTACTCACGTACAGACCTGAATCCATTAGTTAAGCAAATAGTCTCAAACTTGTTATGATCATACTAAGGGACCCTCTGTTGTACTTTGTACAGATCTGGGGCCACTAGTATCTTCATAGTTGGTTTGATGTATGCCTAAATATAAATATCAAGTGTATGTTACGAGAAAACCGAGATAAACTTGGTCTTGTAATCTCTACCTTGTGTGGTGTTTGTTTTACTGAAGTTTATCAGTATATCATATAATAGGTTTCTCAAAATTAATATTCATACTAACAATAAAGGTTAGCTCACAGATAGGATTGTAACATGTTTAAGTGGACAAACAATACCAATAATCGTTTTGAAATAATTTTTATAAAAGGTGTTTTAAATGTGCCACGTAAATTTAAAGTGGACAAATATACTGATGATCGAAATAACACTTACTATTCCTAATAAATGCATGTTATTTCGATATGATCCCTAATCAGACAACTCAACTCCGTCACCAAAAATAGAGTGTTAGTATTTTTATTTTGTTCATTTTTTACTTTTTGTAAAATTAAAGAAAATACCAAAAAGATTTTTTAGCTTTATGCTTTATTTTTATTCTGAGTTATTTTTCCCAAGTCACGAGTTATTTGGAAATTATTTGCTAAAATAACGAGTTAACGGTTTTTGAAACATTCGAAATTGAATCAAAACTGCTCTATGCGACGTCCCACTCTACGTCGCCTGCGACGTCCCAGTCTACGTCGCATGTAGGGTTAGACTATATATAGTCTCAACTGCGACGTAACATGTCACACTATTCACTATTCACGTGCGACGTAGCCTGCGACGTACCATTGGCGATTTGCGACGTAGCAATTTTCGAGCATTTTTCGTGATTTGTAGCCGTTTTCATTCCGATTCACTTACGTAGTTTCGATCTACTCGTTATTCCGCACACTTAGGTACCGATTTTACCATTTTTCACCGTGTATATTATGTTTAATTGCTATGTATGTATTACGGGTTAAAAGGGTTTCGGTTTTGGGATAAATTAGATGGTCTATCGTGTAAATTACTGGTTATAAATTATGTTTTCGTGATCACCATCGTTAGCCGCACCTTGTAGTGCGTTTGATTTTGAAAACCCCTAAATTCGAGGGTTAGGGTTTCTGGGTTGGGGACGCCTGTTCGTCAGTGCGACGTACGCTGCGACGTCGTGGCCTACGTCGCTTTAATTAATTATTATTAATTTCCTACGTCGCCCTTCCCTACGTCGCTTTTACTGCGACGTCCGATGCGACGTACCACTCTACGTCGCTATTTTAAATAAAGTGATTAAATTCACAATAAATTGCAAAATGCGACGTCCCTCTTGACGTCTCTCGAATTTTCTGCGACGTCCGGTCTTACGTCGCTTTTCAATTTATTTTGATTTTTGGCGACGTACAGTTCTACGTCGCTCTGTGTTAATGCGACGTAAGTGGCTACGTCGCTAGTTCCAGGAAGTTTGAAAAGGTTTTTTCTTAAAAATGTAACATTTTTGCTAACCTTTTTCGAGTTGCAATCTGTTTCTGTTTTTTTGCAGATATGGCTTTGATTTTCGAAGCTCGTCACAATACGGATGCTTACCTTACTGACACTTCTGATAAAGCTGCACCGTATCGTCAGATGATCGTGTTTTTGAGACGTTCAAGGGTATTCCACGCTGTAACAACCCCAAAATTTGGACCAATTTAAAATTTTCCTAATTACGTGTTTATTACTTGTATATAATATGAAATAGGATTATATACATTATCTACTTATTATATATATATATATATATATATATATGGATGGAATATATGTATATATACGCGTATACGATTCGTACAAATCGTATAAAACAACAAGTGTACAAACTTGCGGACATTGGTAAAACGATTATTAAATAATGTGAAATTATTTAATTACTTTGACTATTACTTTATATTATGTTTCTAATATAACGGAAAACGTACGTTTTGATTAAAACGTTACCGAACTCCACGAAAACTCGACCAACCGACAAAACAAACAAAGTTATATTTTATAACTTAATAACAAGTGTTTTAACAAATTACTCCAACAAAATACCGGGGGATGACTCGTATTTTAAAACATATATTTTATTCGATTCGGGAAACGAGGCAAACTAAATCCTAGATACATCGGACCATTCGAAATCCTTGAAAGGATTGGTCCAGTGGCATATCGCCTGCAACTTCCTGCTGAACTTAGCAGCGTACACAACACATTCCACATTTCTAACTTGAAGAAATGTCTGTCTGACGAGACGCTGATTATACCGCTCGACGAAATTCAAATCGATGATAAACTCCATTTTGTCGAGAAACCTATGGAAATCATGGACAGTGAGGTCAAGCAATTGAAACAGAGTCGTATTCCCATAGTAAAAGTCAGGTGGAATTCTAGGCGCGGCCCTGAGTTCACCTGGGAACGGGAAGACCAAATGCGACAGAAATACCCACATCTCTTCCCAGACAACGCACCGTCCGTGCACTCAAGCTAATTTCGGGACGAAATTTCTTTAACAAGGGGAGAATGTAACACCTGCTAAATTAGGATAATTAATTATGCCTAATTGATTGTAACTAGTTGTAATTAGTATGTAATAGGACTAATTGCAGACTCTATTTGTACATATATAAGGTGATTTATATATATATGAGTGTACCTACACGATTTGGATTAATCGTACGAATTAACCGGACGGAGTCCGACACAGTTACTTGGACGTTGGTGACAGAAACTTACCTAAATAATGAGAACGTATTTTATTATATAAAATACACAGCGAACAAACATTATTTATAATACCGCGACGACAATTTAAATAATTTAACGAATACGTATTAAACGTGAGTTAAGAATTTTAATACTTTGACAAATGTTTTTATAATGAATTAATTTTAAGGTATTTCATTAAAACATTCCCGTCATCTTTTAAAAATATAACTGCTTGATTTAACGTTTAAACGACGGAGGAAACGAACACCGCACGGGGTGCGGGGACCGGAAAATGGGAGGATAACCTCCCATTTCCCCACCTTCTCTTTCATTTCCATTTCTATTTTCTCTCTCTCTCTTTCATATTCTTCTATCACTAAACCTCATTCATCACCAAAAATCGCAAAATAACACCATTAAACCTCGCCGGACCATCTCATCCCTTTGGAAGAAAACGTTCACCATCACACGATCTACATTCCTATCTTTCCGGATTTTCATTTCGGCATTTTGTAAGTTTCCGACAAAACCCGAAACTCTCCGTTTTTGCTCATTTTTACGTTTTTATGGTTTATATATGCTTAAAATGTCCAAAAATGGGTTGGGTAAAAGATTTGGACCGAACGGAAGCTTTTCGACCGATTTTCCGGCCACCAAATTCCGATCAGACCGCTACGTCGCAGAGACGCTGGACTATCTGCGACGTAGCTCAAAACGTCGCATTTTGTGGCCAACGTCGCACTTAGCGACGTCGCGGCCTACGTCGCACAAAAATCCCAACGTCGCACTAGCGACGCAGCCTATTACGTCGCATTAACTTGCGGACGTCGCACATAGCGACGTAGACTCTTACGTCGCAAACCGAACCAACGTCGCATTAGCGACGTCGCACCCTACGTCGCATGCTACGTCGCATGCTACGTCGCACAAACCAGAACCTTGAAAAGTCAGATTTTTCTAAGTGTCGAACTTACACAACTTCAAATACTTATGTCATACGACTTAACAAACGTCATAGAACATACTTTCTATTACAATTACACTAAATTACGTTATAAATGATAACACTTTGAATCATTATTACAAACCGTCACCAACGGGCCATATTTGTTTTCAAACTACAAACGGATTACTAAACAAACACTTGGACATAATGAGTTGTGTAAACAACTAGCCTAGATGGTCTTGCAAGACATCTACTTACTTAACCTTATATGTTTAGGCATTTGAAGGTTTCGGGTTCGGAGAACCTACGGTTGATATTATTTACTCGTTTATTGATATAAACGTACTTGCAGAGACTCAGGTGAGTCTTACGGCCCCACTTTTTACTGTTTTATCTTATTGGGGGAGATACATGCTACTGATTTTTTCCTGAACACAAGTACTAAACTGATTTCTATACCAAACGGAATTGCATGAGTTAATTACTATTTACAGAAGTCTCTCCATCATATATCGTTAGTTATGGACTTAAGCGCGAACAGTAGTTAATGGATCCATTAGGGAAATGACCCTCCCCACCCGGGGCAGTAGCGCTGCCACGTACCGATTTACACGTATAAACGGGTGACAACTTATTCGTTACTGATGCTTGCTCACTTACGAGCATGTCACGGGAGCAAACATATTATTACGGGTTAAGCTTCGATTATGAGCCTCATGGCAACGGTATAAACTTATTTATTTACATTTGCTGGATTGCAAATACTGATTTTACGATTGCTGGATTGCAATGGCTGATTTTACGCCTACGGGCACTACTAATGAAATCTCGTGTTCAAAGCCGATATTAATTACAAACCTGTGAGATTCACCAACCTTTTGGTTGACACTTTTTAGCATGTTTTCTCAGGTACCCGGATGGAGTAGGATTACTCCAGGATTTTAGCTAGAGTCGCATGATTTCAACACAACTGCATTAACGGAGATTCTTAGCATTATCTTTTGTATATTTTGATTATGTAATAGAATCTCCCGCTATACGCGTGGACTCTAGGGGAAAACTACATTTTGTATACGAAAACACTAAGTTTTCAAACCTTATATCTATGGAATGTAACTAATTTACAAAACATCTCATTTAGAGGTCGTTTGCTGTATATCTTGTGCTTTGTATATTGATTAGTAACACCCAAGTATGCTTCCGCAAAACAGTGAATTTCTGGGGTGTTACAGATTGGTATCAGAGCCTAAGGTTATAGTGAACTAGGTTGCATTTAGTGGGCCTAGACTATGACCATTAGGCAGTATTTCCTTATTAGGCATGATTGGTTCAGGAATTACATCATACGACTTTAATTTAACATAGCCTGATCAACTATGTACAATTAAGGAAAGATGATGTGAGGTCTGAAATGGTTATGTCGAACAGGAATGCGTTAGTAGACTCTGACCACGAGAGAACCGAGACTCTTACTTGTTATGTGCTAGACATACACTAGGCTATTATGTGATATACGAGTATATACATACATAGGCCTCACTCGCTGACTATACTACTAGGCTATTATATATATGAATAGGCCTCGCACGTAAACACACTCGCTATAGAGATAGCCGACGTTTCCCTGGTGACACTTACGAATTTCTCTCAGCGGTTTGCACCGACCATAACAGACTTGGTTTCCGTCACACCACCTTGTGGCGCACTCTAATGATTTTATGAAAATCACATCTAACACTCGGAAGCAACGTACTTCCAAGGACTAAAATCCTCTCTCTGTCATTTCTATAGAACTCAAAGCCACGAATTCCCAAAATGGACGACCACATGTCTGATAGTGACCAAGTCCACGAAGAACAAATCCAGTACACGTATCTCGATGAGGACATCGTACCAGAAGAAGAGATCATGCTGGAGGGAAACGAAAACCAGAATTTCGAAATGACTGGCATCGACATAGAAGAATATGAAAGAGTGCGAGATCAGGCCGTGGGACTAGACGGCCGAAATTGGGCACTTAAGCGTAAGTGCATAGACTATGAACAAAGATTGAGAATCTCAAACCGATCTGTCCCTACACGAATCAAAGATAAGATTCGTTACTGGAAGAAAGTGGCCACCAACCTAACCCGTAGGACCAAAACATGGATCAAACGTTTGGGCAGGAAATCAACGGAGGAGACTAAGTACCGCTCCACGACTCAAAGATACAGGGACATGCTCGAGGCACGCTACCACCCACACGACCTGAACCTGGAATCGGAAGACGAATCCGAAAGCCAGGAACCGTAACTAAGAATGAACCAACCGACTAGCAGAAACTGTGGACCGCCTTGGCACGCTATGGAACAAATTAATCTACATTAAGAATAGTGTAGTTTTTGTCTTGTAATCTACCTCGTAATCTAGGGACTATCTAGCACTACTCTATAAACTAGTCGGATGTAACCATTCCCGACACCTTTTGTAATATCTCTGTAGGATGTAACTTTTGAACTCACTTTATCTATCAGATATCCTTTGTTATCTCAACTCACATTAATTGTCATTTTCCATGTTGATGTTATGTATTACTGCTTTTATACATGTACATCTGTGACAATTACAATTTCATACAAAATCTCATGTATCTTCATTTCTTTCATTGAAGAATCATGCCGCCAAAGACACGACCATACACCGATGCCCAGATTACCTCCCTTATAACCCAGGCTGTTACTGAAGCCTTGGCTCGGAATACTCCACCAAACTCCTAGAGAAACAGCGATGCCGCTGAAACCACTACTGCTAAACCCTGTTCATACAAAGACTTTCAGAACTGCAAACCTCTAAACTTTGCAGGTACCGAGGGAGCTATCGGTCTAGTACGCTGGATCGAGAAAGTTGAGTCTGTATTTCTTATCTGCAACTGTGCGGAGGGAGATAAGGTTAAGTTCTCCGTTAGTACTTTTACTGACACCGCACTCACCTGGTGGAACACTTATGCCCAGACTGTGAGTGTTGCTACTGCTTATCAACTCCCGTGGGAGGAGTTGAAGAAGATGTTGAGGGGTGAGTATTGCCCCAGGGATGAATTGAAACAACTAGAAGTGGAATTCTGGAACCACAAGATGCAGGGTGATGACATCACCGGATACACCAACCGTTTCCATCAACTGGCACTTCTGTGCCCAACCATGGTCGATCCTGAGTACAAGAGGATCGAGAAATTTGTTGATGGTCTTCCTGAGAGACTCCAAGATCTGGTAACTTCTTCCAAACCGGGTACTATTCAGAGCGCCATCCGTATGGCCCATGAACTAACGGCAAATTCTGTCCGCCGTGGTACAACTTCAACCCCATCTGCAAACAACAAACGCAAGTGGGAAGGTAACCCCAACTCATCCAACCAAACCTCCAACAAAAAGCCTGAGTACATTAAGGCTTATTCATCTGGAACTTCGGAGAAGAAAGGGTACAGCGGGAGCAGACCCTACTGTCCCAAATGCAACCGCCACCATGACGGTTCTTGCCCTTGCTCCAACTGCAAGCGGTTCGGGCATCTAGCCAAGGATTGCCGAACCAACATTCCCACCCCCAACACTAATGCACCAAAGGCCTGCTTTGGGTGCGGAAATACAGGGCATTTCAAGAAAGATTGCCCAAAGCTGAAAAACAACAATAACCCTGCTCGCGGTAGAGCATTCGTTATCAAGGCTGGGGAAGCCAGACAAGACCCGAACGTCGTGACGGGTACGTTCCTTCTCAACGACCTTACTGCTTCTGTGTTATTTGATACCGGTGCCGATAGAAGCTTCATATCTGAGAAATTTAGCCCTTTACTTGATATTACTCCCACTGCCTTAGATGCTAAATACATTGTAGAATTAGCTAACGGCAAACTGATTGAGACTGATAGTATCATACACAACTGTACACTTAACCTCACGAACGAAACGTTTTCCATTGATTTAATCCCTGTCGAGATCGGCAGCTTCGATATTATTGTCGGTATGGATTGGTTATCCAAGCACCGAGCTGAAATCATCTGTCATGACAAACTCGTTCGCATACCTCTTGTCTCCGGTGGAACCTTAGTCCTACAAGGGGAGACCGGCAGACGGAATCTGAATATTGTCTCCTGTCTGAAAACGAGAAAATATCTACGAAAAGGGTATCAAGCCATCCTCGCACATGTAACGGAGAAGAAGTCGGAGGAGAAGCGACTTGAGGATGTTCTGATCGTGCGGGATTTCCCGGAAGTCTTTCCTGAAGACTTGCCCGGACTCCCGCCACCTAGACAAGTTGAATTTCAAATCGAACTTGTGCCCGGAGCTGTACCCGTGGCACGAGCCCCTTACCGTTTAGCACCATCCGAAATGCGGGAGTTGTCTAACCAACTACAGGAACTCCTGGACAGAGGATTCATTCGACCAAGTTCCTCACCTAGGGGAGCTCCGGTCTTATTCGTGAAAAAGAAAGATGGATCTTTCCGCATGTGTATTGACTACCGAGAACTGAATAAGCTAACCATAAAGAATCGGTACCCACTTCCTAGAATCGATGACCTATTTGACCAACTCCAGGGATCGAGTGTTTACTCAAAGATTGATCTACGGTCGGGTTATCATCAACTCCGAGTCCGTGACAATGATATCCCAAAGACAGCCTTCCGAACTCGTTATGGGCATTACGAGTTCCAAGTGATGCCATTCGGTTTAACCAACGCACCGGCCGTATTCATGGACCTTATGAATCGGGTGTGCAAACCATATCTCGACAAATTCGTCATTGTGTTCATCGACGATATTCTGATTTACTCTCGCAATGAGCAGGAACATGCTCAACATCTGAAAACCATTCTAGGACTTCTGAAACACGAAGAGTTATATGCCAAATTCTCTAAGTGTGAGTTCTGGATTCGAACCGTTCAATTCCTCGGGCACGTGATTGACAGCCAAGGAATTCATGTTGATCCCGCCAAGATTGAAGCAATCAAGGGCTGGGAGTCACCGACCACTCCAACCGAAGTGAGACAATTCTTAGGTCTTGCTGGTTACTACCGCCGATTCATCGAAAACTTTTCAAGAATAGCTGTTCCCCTAACCACACTGACTCAGAAAGATAAGAAGTTCGATTGGACTGATAAGCAAGAGTCAGCTTTCCAGCTATTGAAAAACAAACTTTGCAGTGCACCAATCCTGTCCTTACCCGAGGGCACCGACGATTTCGTAGTTTACTGCGACGCCTCACACCAGGGACTTGGTTGTGTGTTGATGCAACGGGAAAAAGTCATTGCCTATGCCTCACGACAACTAAAAATCCACGAGAAAAACTATACGACCCACGACCTCGAGTTAGGTGCTGTGGTCTTCGCATTGAAAATCTGGAGACATTATCTCTACGGTACGAAAAGCACTATCTTTACCGATCACAAAAGTCTCCAACACATATTCGATTAGAAAGATCTAAACATGAGGCAACGTCGCTGGGTTGAGTTACTTAGTGACTACGACTGCGAGATCAAATACCATCCGGGCAAGGCTAACGTAGTTGCCGATGCCTTGAGCCGAAAAGAACGAGTGAAACCCCTTCGAGTTCGAGCACTTTCTATGACAATTCATAACGAGCTTTCTGCTCAAATCCTTACCGCTCAACTTGAGGCACTCAACGATGAAAACTTGAAAAATGAAGCCTTGCGAGGCTTGGATAAACAATTCGAAATCAAACCCGATGGGACTCGATACTTCTCTAACCGGGTGTGGTTACCCAAATTCGGAAACTTGCGAGATTTGGTGATGGCTGAAGCTCACAAATCTCGATACTCTATACATCCTGGATCTGACAAGATGTATCATGACGTCAAAGGGTTGTATTGGTGGCCTAACATGAAAGCTGACATCGCCTTGTACGTCAGTAAATGCCTAACCTGTTCCAAAGTAAAGACCGAACACCAAAGACCCTCTGGGTTGCTTCAACAACCTGAAATTCCTCAATGGAAATGGGAACAGATTTCCATGGACTTCATTACCAAACTACCGAAAACTTCGAGTGGTTGCGATACCATTTGGGTGATCGTGGACCGTCTCACGAAATCTGCTCACTTTCTGGCCATCAAGGAAACCGACAAGATGGAGCGTCTGACTCGCATCTATGTCAAAGAAATCATCTCACGACACGGTGTACCTATCTCGATCATCTCGGATAGGGACAGCCGTTTTACTTCTAACTTTTGGCAATCGCTACAGAAATCTCTTGGTACTCGTCTGGATATGAGTACTGCTTATCACCCGCAAACCGATGGCCAAAGCGAGCGAACTATTCAAACACTGGAGGATATGCTACGAGCCTGCGTAGTCGACTTCAGTACTTCTTGGGAAAATCACTTACCGTTGTGCGAGTTCTCGTACAACAACAGTTATCATACCAGCATAAAGGCTGCACCCTTTGAGGCACTTTACGGGCGTAAGTGCCGATCACCCATCTGTTGGACTGAGTTAGGAGATTCCCAACTCACGGGTCCAGAAATCATTCAAGAAACTACTGAGAAAATCGTTAGTATTCAAAACCGGCTGAAAGCCGCACGTGATCGTCAGAAAAGCTATGCTGACGTGAGACGCAAACACCTTGAGTTCCAGGTAGGAGACAAGGTACTCCTCAAAGTGGCACCGTGGAAAGGTGTTATTCGATTCGGGAAACGAGGCAAACTAAATCCTAGATACATCGGACCATTCGAAATCCTTGAAAGGATTGGTCCAGTGGCATATCGCCTGCAACTTCCTGCTGAACTTAGCAGCGTACACAACACATTCCACATTTCTAACTTGAAGAAATGTCTGTCTGACGAGACGCTGATTATACCGCTCGACGAAATTCAAATCGATGATAAACTCCATTTTGTCGAGAAACCTATGGAAATCATGGACAGTGAGGTCAAGCAATTGAAACAGAGTCGTATTCCCATAGTAAAAGTCAGGTGGAATTCTAGGCGCGGCCCTGAGTTCACCTGGGAACGGGAAGACCAAATGCGACAGAAATACCCACATCTCTTCCCAGACAACGCACCGTCCGTGCACTCAAGCTAATTTCGGGACGAAATTTCTTTAACAAGGGGAGAATGTAACACCTGCTAAATTAGGATAATTAATTATGCCTAATTGATTGTAACTAGTTGTAATTAGTATGTAATAGGACTAATTGCAGACTCTATTTGTACATATATAAGGTGATTTATATATATATGAGTGTACCTACACGATTTGGATTAATCGTACGAATTAACCGGACGGAGTCCGACACAGTTACTTGGACGTTGGTGACAGAAACTTACCTAAATAATGAGAACGTATTTTATTATATAAAATACACAGCGAACAAACATTATTTATAATACCGCGACGACAATTTAAATAATTTAACGAATACGTATTAAACGTGAGTTAAGAATTTTAATACTTTGACAAATGTTTTTATAATGAATTAATTTTAAGGTATTTCATTAAAACATTCCCGTCATCTTTTAAAAATATAACTGCTTGATTTAACGTTTAAACGACGGAGGAAACGAACACCGCACGGGGTGCGGGGACCGGAAAATGGGAGGATAACCTCCCATTTCCCCACCTTCTCTTTCATTTCCATTTCTATTTTCTCTCTCTCTCTTTCATATTCTTCTATCACTAAACCTCATTCATCACCAAAAATCGCAAAATAACACCATTAAACCTCGCCGGACCATCTCATCCCTTTGGAAGAAAACGTTCACCATCACACGATCTACATTCCTATCTTTCCGGATTTTCATTTCGGCATTTTGTAAGTTTCCGACAAAACCCGAAACTCTCCGTTTTTGCTCATTTTTACGTTTTTATGGTTTATATATGCTTAAAATGTCCAAAAATGGGTTGGGTAAAAGATTTGGACCGAACGGAAGCTTTTCGACCGATTTTCCGGCCACCAAATTCCGATCAGACCGCTACGTCGCAGAGACGCTGGACTATCTGCGACGTAGCTCAAAACGTCGCATTTTGTGGCCAACGTCGCACTTAGCGACGTCGCGGCCTACGTCGCACAAAAATCCCAACGTCGCACTAGCGACGCAGCCTATTACGTCGCATTAACTTGCGGACGTCGCACATAGCGACGTAGACTCTTACATCGCAAACCGAACCAACGTCGCATTAGCGACGTCGCACCCTACGTCGCATGCTACGTCGCACAAACCAGAACCTTGAAAAGTCAGATTTTTCTAAGTGTCGAACTTACACAACTTCAAATACTTATGTCATACGACTTAACAAACGTCATAGAACATACTTTCTATTGCAATTACACTAAATTGCGTTATAAATGATAACACTTTGAATCATTATTACAAACCGTCACCAACGGGCCATATTTGTTTTCAAACTACAAACGGATTACTAAACAAACACTTGGACATAATGAGTTGTGTAAACAACTAGCCTAGATGGTCTTGCAAGACATCTACTTACTTAACCTTATATGTTTAGGCATTTGAAGGTTTCGGGTTCGGAGAACCTACGGTTGATATTATTTACTCGTTTATTGATATAAACGTACTTGCAGAGACTCAGGTGAGTCTTACGGCCCCACTTTTTACTGTTTTATCTTATTGGGGGAGATACATGCTACTGATTTTTTCCTGAACACAAGTACTAAACTGATTTCTATACCAAACGGAATTGCATGAGTTAATTACTATTTACAGAAGTCTCTCCATCATATATCGTTAGTTATGGACTTAAGCGCGAACAGTAGTTAATGGATCCATTAGGGAAATGACCCTCCCCACCCGGGGCAGTAGCGCTGCCACGTACCGATTTACACGTATAAACGGGTGACAACTTATTCGTTACTGATGCTTGCTCACTTACGAGCATGTCACGGGAGCAAACATATTATTACGGGTTAAGCTTCGATTATGAGCCTCATGGCAACGGTATAAACTTATTTATTTACATTTGCTGGATTGCAAATACTGATTTTACGATTGCTGGATTGCAATGGCTGATTTTACGCCTACGGGCACTACTAATGAAATCTCGTGTTCAAAGCCGATATTAATTACAAACCTGTGAGATTCACCAACCTTTTGGTTGACACTTTTTAGCATGTTTTCTCAGGTACCCGGATGGAGTAGGATTACTCCAGGATTTTAGCTAGAGTCGCATGATTTCAACACAACTGCATTAACGGAGATTCTTAGCATTATCTTTTGTATATTTTGATTATGTAATAGAATCTCCCGCTATACGCGTGGACTCTAGGGGAAAACTACATTTTGTATACGAAAACACTAAGTTTTCAAACCTTATATCTATGGAATGTAACTAATTTACAAAACATCTCATTTAGAGGTCGTTTGCTGTATATCTTGTGCTTTGTATATTGATTAGTAACACCCAAGTATGCTTCCGCAAAACAGTGAATTTCTGGGGTGTTACACCAGTACCTCAGCAGCCGCAGCAACCGCTTGTGAACATTCCAGTTCAACCTGCGGGGGAGAATGTAGAGGCTCTATTGGAGAACATCGAGCAGTTCGGGCATGTGGACTCAGACAATCCAGCATCTCACGACACGGTCGAGAGTTCTGATTCTGAAGAACCGGCCAATGTAGGTCCTCAGGATGGGGGTCCGACGCCTGAGCATTCGGATGGTACTGTTCCGCATCCCTCTGAGATGGAACGTATCAGGCTTTCCGATTCATTCAGATATCTAAGAATTCAGCGTCGGATCCGGGCAGGACGCAAGTATGTACCTCCAAGGGATACTGGGAAACGTACACGAGAAGGTGATGATTCTGCTGATGAAACTTATCGTCCTCGTCGTCGTGTTCGTCGCTCTTCGTCAACACGAGCTCCAGTCAATCCTCAGCGACAACCTGATTTTGAGATTCAACCGACTCCAGCTTTCATGCAAAAGATTATGGAAGATATGCAGCAGATGAAGCAAAAGCTGGAGGCTCAGGATGAGAAGATTGCTGAACAAGCTGCGTTGATCGAGGTTCAGTCTAAGGAGCTTGAGGATACGAAGCTTAGGGTTAATGTTTTGGAAGGCAGGTTACTTGCCTCGGGGGAGTATGGGTCTGGGATACCCACTTTAGAGTCAAGTGAACCTGCGTCTGTAAATCCCAACCCTGTAATTGAAAATGTTAATGAAAATATTTCTCGTTTGGATTATTTTTGTGTTGATGATATTCCAGGGCAACCGAGACCGCTGGCAGTTGACTACTCATTTGCTGACTTATCATTTATTCAGAGGATGGCCAGTGGAGTTGGATCTGAGGAAGAAACAGAGAATGTTTTTGAGATGAATGAGGATGTTTCGATTGAAGAAGAGCAGTTGAATGCAGATGAAACGTATGATGATGCACAATCTGGGGAAGCTTACGATGGTGCACCAATTATAGAATCTGATTCAAGTGAAGACGAGAGTCCTGATAAAGCTCAACATGGAGAATCAAGTTCTGCTGCAACTCCAGCTTCAGAGACACAGGCACCGGACTCAGCAGCGAAGAAATTAACTGCTGAAGAAAAGAGAGAGAGAAACAAGAAATGGTGGCCTAAGGGACGAAATCCAGTTCCTATTCCAGTTAAATGTCAAGTGTACCGGGTTAGTCGAAATTATACCGGTGTTATTAAAAGCTGGAAGTGTCAGAGGAATCTGTTTATGATTAAGAGAGAAGATGGAGTTCAGTACTTCAGAATGCGTTTTGATAGATTGAGCACGTTGCCAAAAGGAGAGATTAATCGATTAGCTCAGCTTAAATTGATTAATCCGTTCGAAAATGATTATGCTGAGTTCATTCAGAGAAATTTACGTCGGGAAGTGTTATCGAAGACATATTCGAAATTGAAACCGACGTTGGGAACTCGGTATACGTGGAAAAAGAAGATTGATCCAGTCACCAGGAAGCCTTTGGTTAAAGTTCACTATTCGCCTGCTAACTGTTTGACTGAGATACCTCTGGAATCAGTTCCTTATTATTTTCTGAGAAGACTTGTAAAATGGGAACTTGATCCACAGACTGGCGAAGCGGTTATTATTTTCGTTCCAGATTCTGAACCGTGGCCAGAAGTTGGAGGTATATGGAATTTGAAGCAAGCAACGTTTAGACTGTATGATCCGATGAGTTTGATTAATTTTCATGAAAAAGATTTAAGAAAACTCTATGATAATCGGATTCGTGTTGGTCAGAAGAATGAATTCAACAGACGTTTAGCACAGCAGTTTTACAATGTTGTTACTGTTTGCGTAGCTAATGGAATTCATGCCGACGGCCAGTTTCCTGCGGGCTGGGTTTAATGAAGATTTTTGAAGACCAAGCTGAAGACACGGGGGAGTTTGTTAGTACATGTTTAGTGTCTGTCAGTTGGTCTAGCTCGTAGTTTGTAATTAGAATTAGTATTCCTGACTCCTGCCACGTAGCGTGCAACGTCGCAGGTGCGACGTCAGGTTTTGGGCCTGCGACGTAGCCAACGTCGCATGGGCTTGGGCCTGCGACGTAGCGTGCGACGTCGCAGGTGCCAGTTTTGTATTTAAACGTTTTGTGTTTTCTGTTTTAGGGTTGACGAAACCCTAAACGCAATTAGTCGAAATCTCTGTAATCTGACCGATTATAATACAATATAATACGTTTCGTTTGATATTCATTGCGTATTGATTGTTCGTGTGTTTAGTGTATAACTTAATCGTTGATTCCGCAAACGATTGAGTGACTCGGTTCGTACTAGATCCTAAGTAAGGGACAAACAGGTAATACCATCATTCAACAATTAAGACTTAATGTCATACATCATAGAATAGTAACACAAAATAATAAACAAGTAGTTAATTAACTTCTTAAGGCTTAGAAAATTTCATATAATTTGCCTACCAGTACATCATATGATGAAGCCATCTAAAGTTTTCACTAAAAATAGACAAATTATAACTTGTGGATATAGGTGTATAATCAAATAAATATAAACACATACCTGATAGAACCGTTGTAGTTCTAAAGCAACTTTATTTGAACCTACTACCATATCATACTTAGGACTTAAGCTTATTATTGTAAAGTTTATTCTCCTAATATACTATCATTTCCCTTAGTTTTTGCAAATAAAAACTTAAATGAAGGCGATTCCCCTTAGGTAACAAGCAAATGAATGCCATACGCCTTTTTTTTTTTTTTTAAATGAATACAGAAATACTAACTATTACAAAAATACCCTTGGAAGACTAATCACTCTGGATTTCTCATTCCGTTCAGTTCAACCAACGTCTCAAATCTTGCTCTGTCGAACGCCTTTGTGTATAAGTTTGCTAAGTTTTCCAATGATGGAACCTTAACTAACTTTATCAACTTTTTCTCAGCACAATCTCTAATAAAATGATGTCGAATATCAATATGCTTAGTTTTACTGTGCTTTACTGGATTATTGGTGATCGACATAGTAGATTCGTTATCAATCATCATAGGAGTATTGGTTATATTTAACCCGTAATCCCGCAGTTGCTGTTGAATCCAAAGTACTTGCGAGCAACAGTTGCCAGCTGCAACATACTCAGCTTCACATGTAGAAATGGCTACCGAGGTTTGCTTCTTGCACTGCCAGGATACTAATCTACCTCCTAGGAATTGACATCCTCCGGTAGTAGATTTCCTATTCTGATTGCATCCTCCGTAATCCGAATCAGTATAAGCTACGAGATCTAAGTCTCCATCAATCGGATACCAATGACCCAGCTTAGGTTTCCCTTTGAGATAACGAAAGATTCGTTTAACAGCTTGCATGTGTGACTCTTTCGGATTAGCCTGATATCTTGCGCATAAACAAACAGCAAACATTATGTCAGGCCTAGAGGCTGTTAGATACATTAGTGATCCGATCATGGCTCTATAAAGAGTTGGATCCACATCGCTATCACTCGATGTATCTGGACCTAGTCCATGATTGACTGGAATTGGAGTATTGTAGACCTTACTTTCATCCATCTTAAAGCGTTCTAATAGCTCATATGTATATTTAGATTGATGAATAAAGAATCCATCCTTTTTTTGATCAACTTGTAATCCTAAGAAGAAATTCAACTCTCCCATTGCAGACATTTCGAACCTTTTTCTCATAACTTTCTCAAATTCTTGACACATCTTTTCATCAGATGATCCGAAGATAATGTCATCAACATACACTTGCACTAGAAGAAAGTCTTTCTTTTTCCACTTCACAAACAGTGTACTATCAATTGATCCTCTTGTAAATCCATTCTCAAGTAGATACGTTGATAGTGTTCCATACCATGCCCTAGGTGCTTGATGTAATCCATATAGAGCCTTATTCAAACGATATACTCTATCTGGATACTCAGGATCAGCAAACCCTGGCGGTTGTGAAACATACACCAATTCTTCCACTTTGCCATACAAAAAGGCACTCTTAACATCCAACTGATACACTTTTATACCAAAATAAGATGCGAATGCTAAGAATACTCTAATTGCTTCTAGCCTAGCAACTGGTGCAAACACTTCGTTGTAGTCAATACCTTCTTGTTGATTAAAACCTTGAACCACCAGACGAGCTTTATTGCGAGTAACGATTCCTTTATCATCTCTCTTGCACTTAAATACCCATCTAGTTCCAATTGGATATTCTCCCTTTGGTAGGTCAACCAACTCCCATACTTGTAATTTAGAGAACTGTGATAGTTCTTCTTGCATTGCTTCTACCCACGAACTTTCTTTTAAAGCCATTCGAACATTTTTAGGCTCGATTTGTGAGATAAAGCATGAATATAGACATTGATTAGGAATCCCTGTCTCTTTCATTGCTGTATACAAGCTTTGGTATTCTAAGTTCTCAGACATACTAGCTCTGGATTGATGCCTAGTTTGAACCGGAGTATTAATATCACCGATGATGTTTTCAATGGGATGATTCTTACTCGTTCTAGTTGTAGTAACTGGTTCAACCGGTATCTCATCTTCCAAATTAGTACCAATCTCTTCCAATTCAGGTACATCTTCCGTACGTGCTGAAGATATCCTTAGTGTTTCAAAGGAGTAAGTATATCATCAAACTTTGTAGAAAGATCATCAAGATCTTCTGTTTCTTGAGACTTATCCTCTGAAGGTTGTTGTGACTCACTTGTGGAAGCTTTATCTGAGTCAACATTAGTCTTAATTCCAGACTGCTTAACACTTGATGTTGAAGCGGGACCAATATTCTCATCTTCAAATAATAAATGTTCAGCTATCTCTGAATCACTTACATAGTCACTAATAGGAACTTTAAATGATGCAAAGAGATCAGAATAATCAAATTGCCAATCTAAGACCTTATGAACATCAGGTGAGTAGCTCGTAACCTCAATATTATAAACTACCTCCAAACGTCATGTGACTTTATTAAAGACTCTCTTGTTTGGCAAATTGGGCATATAACCTAGAAAAAATCCTTCGTCAGCCTTCTCACCAAATTTTGCTTGATGTCCAGTCTTTAATATGGTGCATGAAACTCCAAAGGGTTCAAACCCTTTTAAGTTAGGTTTCTTATTGTTCAAAAGCTCATAACAAGTCTTGTTATGTCTCTTAACCGTAAGAACTCTATTAAGAACATAACATGCTGTATTCACTGCTTCTGCCCAAAAGATGACAGGAAGCTTTGAATCAGCAATCATTGTTCTAGCAGCTTCAATCAACGTCCTATTTTTCCTTTCAGCAACACCATTTTGTTGAGGTTCATACGGTGCACTGAATTGATGTAATATCCCTTTGCTTAAGCAATAGATATTCAACGTTGAATTCTTAAACTCTGTTCCATTATCACTACGAATACGCTTAACTCTCTTTTTATAGACATTCTCTACTAGATCAAAGAACTCAATTAGAATTCCAGGAGTCTCATCCTTTGATCCCAAAAAGAATACCCATGAGAATCTAGAATAATCATCTGTGACAACCAAACAGTACCATTTGCCACCTAGACTTCTCTTGCTTATAGGGCCAAAGAGATCCATATGTAGCAATTCAAATGGCGAGGAGATAGAGTTTTCAGTCTTAGGTCTGTGTGGTTTCTTGTGCTGCTTTCCTTTCATGCAAGGAACACACTTATCCTCAGACTCGAAACGTTTTTGTGGTACACCTAGAACCAAACCATTTTTGGTTATATAATTCATTTTTCTCCAGTTCAGGTGTGCCATTCTCCTATGCCATAATAATGCGTCTGTTTCTGAAGCCTTGGATAATAAACATGTAGACACCATTGAAGAATTAGGAACACCCATGTTGATAGCATAGATGTCCTTCTTCCTTGGAGCCCTCATCAATATCCATTTATCAGGAATTTTAAAACCTGGCTTCAGAACTAAGGCTTCCTTTTCATTAAAATAAACTGGATGACCTTTATCACAGACTTGGTAAACACTCACTAGGTTGTGAGTTAGTTCTTCAACATAGTTCACATCCTCAAGAGTCAAAGTTCCATTTGAAACTTTTCCTTTTCCCGAAATTACTCCTCCTTTATCTCCTGCAAAGTTTACTTTTTGCTTGAGACTCTCCTTGAAGTCCTTCAACAGACTTCTTTCTCCGGTCATGTGCCTTGAGCATCCACTGTCTACATACCACCAGCTGTCCTTGTTCACAGCATGCTCCTGCACATAACACAAGATACGATCAGTTATCAAGAGGGACCCAAGCCATTACGGTCTTGGTTTGTCCCTTATCATCAACAAACTTAAGCTCTTTAAAATAACCATCCTTCCCATCAGGAGCTTTGGTTACTTTCGAAGTAGCTTTAGGTTGTGGACGATCAGCCTTAAGAGGTGAATTTGAGGAGAACCTCTTAGGCACATAATTATGAGCTCTATGATTATAATTAAACTCATGTGATCGCGAAGTAGTACCACTCTCATAATGACTATGGCCTCTACTTGGAGTTCTAAACCTCGACGGTGTCACATCTCTAGACTTATAGACAGAATTATCACCTTGAGTATATGGCCGTTTAGGTTTAGGTGGGGAGACACTATGTTTACCATCTCTTTTAAGAATGTTAACAGGTTTATTACCTAACTTAGGTTTGGTATCTAACCCATCTAGAGTCAGACTAGAGTCGGTCTGTGTCTTTTCATCAATCACAAGCTTATGTGATGTTTCAGGCTTTTTGTTAGGACAACACGAAGCCACGTGTCCCTTTTGATGACACTTGAAACATGACATCTGCTTGCGTGATTTACTCACTTTTGCTTTCTCATCCGGAGTCTTAGGCACTAAAGGTTTAAGCTGTTCCTTATTAACCTTATCATCAGTCTTAGCATCGTTAATCACTCCACCCGATACAAATTGTATTTTGGTGAAATGAGAAGCCTTGCTATTATCTAATGATACGTTCTTAATAACATCTTTCTGTGCCTCTAACTTTTCCTGATCATTAGTTACTGAAATTTTAGGAGTAGCATCTGTCATTTCAGAATCTTCGGGAATAGGAGTGTAATTGGCATTAAAAGGAGGGGATACATCATTGTAACCTAACCCAGTCTTGTCCTTTACACTTCGTTGAGCATCTAACATTTTATCCATTTGAGATGTCCTATAGTTCTCAAGTTTACGATTTTGCTCAATTAACCTTAAATTAAGGTTCACTATTTCCTGATCCTTACTAGCAATTGTCTCATTTAAGTCTTTGATATTCATATCGAGACCATCTATGACAACAGATTTTTCACTTATGGTATCTCTAAGTTTTGTTCTATCCGAAGCATCAGACTTAATTTTATCTTTTAAGACTTGTTTATCATCACTTAATCTACGAATATCCATAATAGCTTGATCAAGTTCAGATCTAACAGTCTTATAGGATTCCTTATCCATATTTAATTGTGATGACAGGTTGCTATTTGACACAGTTAAGACACTATTCTGAGATTGTAAATCAGTAACTAAGTAACAAACATCAGCAAGATTAAGAATATCTAAACATACCTTCTTCTTGTCAGTTTGTAATTCAGTCATGCGTGCCACGAATTCTTCAGGACTCATATCTGGAGCTGAATCCATATATAGCACGTCATCATCACTTACCTTCACTTCAGACTCAGGCACCTCTACTTTCTGTTCCATATCAGTGGGCATGTAGGACACTGATCCAGCAGTTGTCTCTTCGATCTCGGCCATCAAAGCTTCCTCAGAATGAGCTTGCCAATCATAAGAGTCATCCAACTGCTTCACCATTAAGGCTTTGGAAGCGAGAGTACTTCCCGAACCTTGTTTTCCTTGTGCTTCTACTTTAGGTCTTTGGCATTCTCTAGCAAAATGACCAATACACTGACAGTTAAAGCATCTGACCTTGGTTTTGTCAAACCCTGATCTATTGCCCAATACTTTTCTACCAGTTCCCTTGAGGAAATTCTTTACCTTTCTAGATATCAATGCTAGTTGATCTTGAAGCTCCAATTCCTCAAGATAATCAGAATCTATCTGCTCATAATCCTCATCAAACAGAATAGGATCATTGATCTTTCCCTCTATGTAGTTCTCATATGATGCCACAAAGGAAGCAAGAACAGACAGTTGTTGTTCAGCAGATTTCACACTCATCGGCATCTTCTGATGCTCTTGAGGTGACTTCTCAGAATTCTTTCCCTTTGTTTCATCACCAGAGGAGGAAATAAAGCACAGATCTTCAGTAATCATTTCTCCATTTTCACTAGTATCACCAACTAACAGTGCAGTGGTCGAACTAGATGACGCAGTCGAAAGACTTGACTTTCCATGATACAACCCAGGGTTCTGAACCTGATCAGAATCACTATCTCTTGACTTCTTGGAGAAATCATAACCTTTCAGCTTGTCAATGACTTGCTCTAAGGTCATAGTAGAATACCTAGTTTCGTTATCCTTAATCATAACGCCATACATTTCCCATTTAGAAGGCAAACCCTCAAGAAACTTGTGGGTTTTAGCTATTTCTTCTTCAACAATCTCATGATATTCTAATTCACTTAGCAGATGGTAGAAACGCGTGACATAGGCATCAAGATCTTCTCCTTTTAAAGCTTTAAACATAGTAAACTGCTTTTTAAGAAGACTCCTCTTGCCAGCTCTCACCTGTGGACTTCCCTCACCTCTTTTCTCTAGAGCTTCCCAGAGCGTTCTAGCAGTATGAAAAGACTTCAGTTGATGAGCAATCTCTTTAGGAAGACACATCTTTATGCATGAATGTGCTTTATTCTCATTTCTGTAAGCTTCCTTCTCTTGATCACTCATGTTCGCATAGGTAAGAACCACAGTGGCATTCTGAACAGTTTGTGTAGGTGCGGTGTATCCACTCTTGATACACATCCAGATTGACAGGTCATGGAATCTACAGTAAGATTCAAATCTGTCCTTCCAGTTGTAGTAATCCTCGATTCTTAACAACTTAGGTGGAACGTTTGACTTTCCCACCTCGTGGTCCATTTCGATCATTCTACTTAAGTCAGACATCTTAAAAACGTAAAATTAAACTGTTTCAGTGAATTCAGAAAACTCAACTCGCAAGACTCAGCTCAACTCGCAATCTCAGCTCGACTCGCAGAATACGTCGATTCGCAAGCCTCAGTTCGGATTGCTAAAGATGTCAATTCGCAAGTGATGTCGATTCGCGAGGGATCTCGGTTCGACTCGCAAGCCTCAGTTCTACTCGCTAGTTCAACTCGGTTCGCAGGCGACGCTGAAACCCTAATCTCGACTCGCAAAACGGCTGTTAAACCCGAAAACGAATTTTTAAGGTATTTTTACGACTGAAACTAAGAATTTCGGCTGTAAACAAACCCTAAAACGTCCAGAGAATGATTTTGATCGTTAGTATTGCAAGAACGCACGTAAAAATGACCCGAATCAAAAACGCAATAACACTAAAACTTATGAACACACTCGTATTTAGCCCGAAAGCTCTGATACCATATGTAAGTCCCCTAGTTCTAGGATCGATAACTTCGTTATCTGTAGTATTAAGGTGCGGAATCCCTCAATACGGTGTTATCTTACTAACAACGAATATGTTCGAATTGCGTTTTAATGAAGCTTAACTTTAAACGATAAATCGTCAAAGCCTAGCCGTAGGTTATGTTTTCTCTGGTTTGCTGGAATCGCCGATCAGAAAGAATGCCAAAAGTTATTATGTTTTTCATCCGTGAAAAACAATTTATACGTCAGTTCGTCTCGGCTCGCATGGGCCTGCGAGTTCGGTCCAACTCGCAGCCCAAGCCCAGTAAAGGACTCGGCTCGCCAGACTAATGCCTCGCGAGTTCAGATCTCATCTCACAGCTCAACTCGCTGCGACCTGAGATCTCGACTCGCCTCGCATTAAACGTCTATTATTTATTTCGTCTTTAAACATTCGTCTAACTTAGCACAATAATATGTTTAACGAATATTATTAACAAAACAAATATTTATTTACAAATCTAAACCAATGTACAAACGTAATAAGAATTACACCAGTCCTATTTCAAGCTAGATCTGTTGTCACACTCTATGTCCCAACAATCTACGCAAATAATAATAAGTTAAGCTCAATTATTCGAATATAGATTGTTTAAGTGGATAGCAATATCAGTAATCATTGTGAACTAATTAATGTTTTAAGAATAATAACTTTATGTGTAGATTGTTTTATTTTATCTCATAGTTTCTTAATAATTGCTTTTAGAATTAACAGATTTTTAAATTTAAACGTTTGAGTTGAAGAAGGGTGATGTTGTGTAATTCCTTTGTTAGTTATTTAGATTAATTGAGATGACTGTTTTTCTAAGAAGTTGATTTTTGAATCGATAGTCTACTTGAGGACAAGTAGGATTCAAGTGAGGGATGTTTGATAAACGCTCAAAAGTACTATATTTTAGTAGTATTTTACCCCTAATCTTGGATGTTTTTATTGCATTTAATTAAGATTATATATTGATTTCGTTCATATTTGCAATCAGGTGTGGAAATAGAGCGTTTATGGAAAAAGAACGAAAAACAGTTGAATAATGATATAAAAGATGCATTTTTGAAAGAATCGTGTGAAGCCAAAGGAGATAATGAATGAATTGAAGAATTGGGCCATGAGAATGTTTAAATTCGGAATTGAGGAGAACCAAGAAGCCCAAAAGGAAAAGTGAAGAGACCCAAAGCTAAAGTCCAAGCCCGTTAGGTTAAAACCCTGAAAATGTCATTTAGCCGGCGGTCAAACCCGATAGCCGGCGGCTAAATGTTATTTATGGAAGTCGGCTTGCAACGCGTTTTGTAGCCGTGTAAAGTTGAAGCTGACCGGGGCTAAACCATATAGCCGGCGGTCAGAAGGCCAAGTTTTCAAGTATAAATAGCAGTTTAAGCCAGACGTTTTACACACACTTTACACACATAATACACTCTGTAAATACGATTTTATTTCGTTTTTAGGTTTAGGTTTTTATATTTTTAAGTCGTAGGTACATTTTGGAGGCACGAGAAGTGACGGTTGGATCCATTTCAACTGATCTTCGAGTGATTCGTCAATGGGTTTGTATCGTTTATTTTATGTCATTGAAGAATTTGATGTTTAATATTCTGATGTATTCTTATTTGATGAATTGATTCATTTAGTTTTGTTTTAATAAATCTTAGATTATGATTATTGAATGATTTCATTTGCACGTTTGTTGAGTTATTTGGTTGAAGACTATTATGTTATCTGTGAATCCTTGTTTATTGGTGCTGTATTGATTGCTTGCTTAACGTGGTTATTAGGATCATTGAGATTGAGTTCCTTTGGTAATAGTAATCATTGATAATTATGAACTTAGGTTTATAGTTATTGCTAAATACGTTGAGTCTGATAGGTTAAGAGTTAGTAATCAATATCCCTAAGATGAACAAGACTAATAAGTAATTATTAGTAGGTATTGTTGAGTCATACCACAGGATAATTATAATAGATCGTGAATCCTCAATGCATAATCTAGGGAGCACTCTAGATTATAGGAATTAGTTGGACCAGAAACGTTGGCTAGTTCACATTCAACTTAATTTCATTGAAGAATTTTGTAACACCCCAGTTTTCAAGGTATTACTCTAGTAAATAAAAATAAGTTTTTATAGCTCAGTTTTACAGTATTATTTTAGTGTATGATAATATATACATCTTTTTAATTTTAGATCTCTAAATTATGAGATATGATAGAAAACGTAAATTAGATGTTCAGTTCCAGACTGTGTAGTGTAGTAAATAAATAAAAGATATAAGTATAGATACGTGTAGTATCCCTATGATCTCAAAAACATTCCAGAACTTATCAATATACAGAGAAAAATCGCAGAGAACAAAAGGGAGTAAGAATCAACTTTCAAACTTCAAATTAAACTTCAATTCAAGCTTTAGAACTCAGAATCATCATCTTCTCCATCTTCTTCAACCTTTGTAAGTTGTTCTTCTTTCTCCAAAACCCTAGAACTTGGGTTTTATGGGGTTTTAGTTAATTGATATGAATTAATCCGAAATTAGGGTATATAATTGATTAGTTAGTGTTAGTATAACATATGAACAATGATTAGAATCCTAATTTCATATTAGAAGTGATAGGTTATGATTAGTGTTCATGAGGTTTATGAGATTTTTCATGAATACTATGTTTTAGTTTATAGTATGATTTTGATATGTTAGTAGAATCAATTAGTGATTAGAAAGTAGTTAAAGTCATAATAAAGCAATGATTTTGATCATGATAAGTAAATTAGTTAGTTGGTTAAAGTGAAATTAGTAAATCTCAAGTGGGGGAGAAAGAAATAGATGATTAGTAATTGAAAGTGTGGATTAGTTGTTGATTATGTGCCATGTGTATATGTGATAGGTGCTAAAGAAGAATTATCATCATTTGATCATCTTGTTTCAATTTGTGCTACAAACCAAGGTGAGTTTATGAATTGATTAGATCATGATCATGTAACTTGTTGTGATTAGCTTATGATTATATCATGATTATGATGAAAGCTTGTGATTAGAATAGCTAACCAAGGTTAGCTTTGTACGATTAGTGGTTAACTTATGTTAGCCAAATATTGATTAGCTATGTGCACATATGATTAGAATTGTGAAAGTGAAGTTGCAAGAAAAAGGGAAGTAGTTCCTTACTTTGTCCATTATTTGCCTTATGTTAATAATGCATTGTATTGATTAGATTTCATATTCTCACTAAGCAAATTGCTTAATTAGTTTAGTTATGTTGTAGGTACAAGTGAAAGTGGAAGCGGTAAAGATATTGAAAAAGGCTAGAAGTGGAGTTGCTAGCTTGTTGTAAGTTACACAAGCTTTCTCCTTAAATTATCGTTTTGAAACCTTGAAAGATCGCCCAAACAATGTTTTGACATGTTTTGGTCATGAAAGTAATGATTAGATCGATTATGTGTAATAGTATCAAGTGGTGAAAGATTGGTAGATAATGTTTTAGAATGTGTTAAGTTGTAAGTTGTAATAGAAATGACATTTTTGTTATGTGCATATTTGAAAGTTTCAAAGAAAGTCAATGATGTTATTAGTCAATTTTGAAGTGTGTTTAGTCATTGAATGGGTCAAATTAGCCCTTTTGGATCAGCGGGTCAAAATGGGTCAATACGGGTCTCAATGTCACCTATAGATCAATTTGAGTTAGGGAAGGGCTAAGAGTATGGTGATTAGCCTCACAAGTTTGTTTTGATAGTAGAAATGTGTGTGTACAAGCTCAGCTCCTAAGCCTCTATGGTTTGAGACTTAGTATGTCATCAAAATGGATTATTTTAGCCGAAATTGACCTATATGCCCAAAACCCGAAATATTGAGAATTTTGAGAAAGTGCGAAAATAGAAAGTTTCATTTTGATTATAGTAAAGTGTCTGCAAAGTTTCATGTTTTGATTCCTTGTCATTTTTAAGATATGCGCGTTCAAAGTTCAGTTTTTGGCATTAAATAGTGCAGGTCCAGGATTTGCCTGTAGATCATGGGAATCCGGCAGATTCAAGGGAATCCGGTCGGATTGCCATGAATCCGGGCGGATTCCGAGACCGTATTCTTAAATCTCTGTTCTGTCCACGAGTTGAGTCTGAATGCATAGGGAATCCGGCGGATTCCTGTGAATCCGACCGGATTCAGCTGTTTTCCAGGAAAGATTATTTTAGCTATTTTAAATTGAAGTGTAAGATAATAACCAAGTATTGGGACCACAATAAATCAGTAAAAAGTGTAACAAGAAAAAAAAAAAAAAAAAAAAAAAAAAACTGTTCAGATTTTCAGGGCGTTTCAAGTTGGTATCAGAGCGATGGTTTAAGAGATTTAAGCAATCCACAGTAGGATTGCCTAAACTTAAACCACTCATAAATGTGCAGTAGTTAATTTCAGTTATGTTTTTGCAATGTTTTGCATATGATTAGTAGATTATGATTAGAGAAAGAATGATTGCTTGGATTCGGAATATATTTAAGAATTTTGAATAGAAACATGTATTTAGTTTAATATAACTACGTCTGGCCAACGAGGTTATATTTTGCTAAAGCATGTGGGAGATTCAAAGTTGTTAAATATGTGAAGATAAAGGCAATCATCATGTAATAGTTGAAGTAGAGATTTTCTATGTTATTAATTGTGTTCTTATATTGTTTAGTAAATGGAATCCACACCAAATAAAGAAGCTGAGGGTTCAAATGTACGTTCTCCCACTCAAGAGGAGAATGTTTCAGAAAGAAGTTTAGATCCTGAGGACCGGATGCTATTAAAAGATGTGATTGGGCAAGCCCTACAAGAATTTGCTCCTAAGGTATATACCCGAATGGAGCAAATTATTAATACACGATTAGTAGAATTTGAACAGAAGCATCCTGTCTTAGTTAACCCTCAGTTGAATAGTGAAATGTTAAGTGCTCAGCAGCAAATTAACAAAGAAAAAGAACGTTTTGAATATAAAAACTTCGCAAATTGTAGTCCCCCAGAATTTCATGGTGAAAGGGACCCGATTAGTAGTCATAGGTGGATTAGTAAGATAGAAGAAACTTTTCTACTCTGTGACTGTCCAGAAAGGCTGCGGGTGTTGTTTGTTGCCCATCAGTTGAAAGATAGTGCTCAGGATTGGTGGGGTACTCAAGTTAAAACACATGGTGCTATAGAAGCTGCAAAGTTTTCTTGGAGTATGTTTAAAGAAAAGTTTATAGCAGAATTTGCTCCAATGGCAGAAGTAGAAAGACTGAAAGGAGAGTTCTTAGCCATCAATCAAGGGAAAATGTCGGTAACTGAGTACACTAACATGTTTTATGATAAATCTCAGTTTTGTCCCGAATATACCTCGAATCCAGGGTTAATGAAGGATCATTATTACCGACATTTAAACATTGATATCAAAGAAGCAGTTGACCCAACTATTTATGATTCTATTCCTAAGATGATGAATAAAGGGTTGACTCGAGAGAAGGAGTTGCAAGTGAAAGTTGAGGATAGAGCAAATAAGAGAAAAGCAGAACAAGCCTCTTCTCAATCACAGCAGTCAAAGAAATTTAAAAATTTTGGAAAGCAGCAGTCATCACAACCACAACAACAAAAGTCACAATCTCAACAATCAAACCGTCAATCTCAAGCTCCAGCTCGGGAATTTCCCAAGTGTAATAATTGTGGCAGAAAGCATCCAGGAGAATGTCAGTTAGGGAGCACAGCTTGTTACAAGTGTCGTCAACAAGGGCACATCACTGCTAATTGCCCTAATCCATATAGAATGTGCTTTTATTGCTATAAGGATGACCACTTACAAGCTAACTGTCCTGCTAAACTAGAAGATATGAAAAGAAATGAACAGAAGAAAGAAGCGGAAAAGAAAAGAGAAGCGGGCGGACAGAAAGCTAAAGGTCGTTCTTTCCAGATTACAGCAGATGAGGCAAAGGAGTCACATGACGTGGTGACAGGTACCTTTATTAATTAACACTATACCTGCCCATGTTTTATTTGACTCTGGAGCCACCAAGTCTTTTGTATCTTTATCATTTTGTGAAAAGTTGAATACTCCTATTGTTAAATTAGAACGCCCTTTGGAAGTTGAAATTGCCGATAGCAAATTAGTTATTGTTAGTGATGTTTATAGAGGGTGTACTATTGAAATAGGAGGTGAAGTGTTCAAAATAGACTTGATTCATATGCAAATGGGGGAATTTCATGTAGTTATAGGAATGGATTGGATGGGAAAGAATAAGGGTATGATAAATTGTCATGAAAAACTAGTTTTCCTAAAAGCACCTAGCGGAAGGGAGATTGTTGTTTATGGTGAGCAATCTAGTAGATCCATTCCTGTTTGTACTTTTGCTCGAGCAAAAAGATTCTTGTCGCACGGGTGTCAAGCCTTTTTGGCACACGTGGTTGATAATTCTAAAGCTGTACCAGAACTTTCCAGTATTCCAGTTGTGAAAGAATTTCCCGAGGTATTCCCTGATGAACTTCTAGGTATTCCACCTGATAGACAAGTGGAATTCCGAATTGATGAGCTATTCCAATCGCCAAAACTCCTTATCGGTTAGCTCCAACTGAAATGCAAGAAATGATGAAACAGTTGCAAGAACTTTTAGATAAAGGTTTCATCCGTCCTAGTAGTTCACTTTGGGGAGCTCCAGTGTTGTTTGTCAAGAAGAAAGATGGTTCCTTAAGAATGTGTATAGATTACCAGGAACTAAATAAATTGACCATTAAGAATAGATATCCCTTGCCTCGAATAGATGACTTATTTGATCAGCTACAGGGTGCCAGTTTCTTTTCAAAGATTGATCTTCGTTCTGGTTACCATCAGTTAAAGGTAAGGGAAGAAGATATTTCAAAGACTGTTTTTCGTACTCGTTATGGTCACTTTGAGTTTACAGTTATGCCATTTGGCTTAACTAATGATCCAGCTGCATTCATGGACTTGATGAACAGAGTTTGTCGGCCCATGCTTGATATCTTTGTTATAGTTTTCATTGATGATATTCTCATCTATTCTAAAAGTGAAGCTGAGCATGCAGCACATCTCAGGCAAGTTCTTGAAACACTTCGTTATGAAAAGTTATTTGCCAAATTTTCTAAATGTGAATTCTGGTTACGAGAAGTCCAATTTCTTGGACACGTGATCAATATTCATGGCATTCAAGTTGATCCTTCCAAGATAGCAGCAGTAATTAAGTGGGACCCCCCTACGAGTCCTACTGAAATCAGGAGTTTTCTTGGTCTAGCTGGCTATTATCGTCGTTTTATTCAAGATTTTTCAAGGATTGCTACTCCTTTGACTCAGTTGACTAGAAAGAGTGTTCAGTGGAAGTGGGGAGAGGAGCAATCCAAAGCATTTCAGATGTTGAAAGAAAAGCTTAGCCAAGCCCCTATTCTTGTTTTACCCGAGGGCAACGAGGATATGGTGGTGTTTTGTGATGCTTCAAAACTCAGATTAGGCTGTGTTCTTATGCAGCGTGGGAAAGTCATTGCTTATGCTTCACGCCAGTTAAAATCACATGAGCAGAACTATCCCACTCATGATCTTGAGTTAGCAGCTGTGGTCTTCGCTCTTAAAATTTGGCGCCATTATCTCTATGGTGTTAAATTCATTATCTATACAGACCACAAAAGCCTCAAATATTTCTTTGATCAGCGTGATTTGAACAATCGTCAGAGAAGATGGCTAGATTTAGTTAAAGATTATGACTGCGACATACTTTACCATCCTGGCAAAGCGAATGTTGTAGCCGATGCTCTTAGCAGAAAGGTTAGCCATTCCGTTCTTTCAGTGAAATCTCTTCAAATGACTGTGCTTCCTCAGTTATTTGATTCCATTAAAGCTGCTCAGATTGAAGTTTTAGCCTCTAATGACTCAAATAACCAACGTTTAATGGGTCAACATTTTGAATTAGTAGATGATTCTAGAGGTTTAAAGACTCGTTATGGTAGAATTTGGATACCAAGAACGAGTGAAGTAAAGAAAGTGTTACTAGATGAGGCGCATAAATCTAAGTATTCTATTCATCCTGGTGCTACCAAGATGTACCGTGATCTGAAACGTGACTATTGGTGGCCCGGTATGAAGCGCGACATAGTCAAACATGTTCAGAATTGCCTCACTTGTTTACAAGTTAAAACAGAGCACCAGCAACCATACGGTAAACTTCAGCCTTTAGATATACCAGTATGGAAATGGGAACACATCACCATGGATTTTGTTACCAAGTTGCCAAAGACCCCTAGGCAACATGACACTATTTGGGTGATTGTGGACCGATTGACGAAAAGTGCTATCTTTCTTCCTATTCAAGAAGCTTCTTCTTCAGAAAAGTTAGCCGATCTTTATGTTAAAGAAGTTGTTGCTAGGCATGGAGTTCCACTTTCTATAGTTTCAGATCGTGATACTCGTTTTACTTCTCGATTCTGGAATAAATTTCAAGAAGATTTAGGGACTCGATTGCATATTAGTACAGCTTTTCATCCTCAGACTGATGGTCAGAGTGAACGTACCATTCAGACTCTTGAGGATATGCTTAGAGCTTGCGTCATTGACTTTGGTGGTAGTTGGGATACTCACCTTCCATTGGTTGAGTTTTCCTATAATAACAGTTATCATTCTTCGATTAAAATGCCACCTTACGAAATGTTATATGGTAGAAAATGTCAAACTCCAATTTGTTGGGGTGAGATTGGTCAGAGAGAACTTGGAAGTACAGATATAGTACAGTTAACTACTAAAAAGATTGATCAGATTAGAGAAAGATTAAAGATGGCGCAAGATCGACAAAAGTCATATGCAGACAAGCGGAGAAGGCCTATTGAATTTCAAGTAAGTGATAAGGTGATGCTTAAAGTTTCACCTTGGAAAGGGATTATATGTTTTAGGAAGCGGGGAAAGTTGAGTCCAAGGTATATTGGACCTTTTGAAATTATTGATAGAGTTGGCAAGGTTGCATATCGATTGCAATTACCAAAAGAACTTGATAGTATTCATGATACATTTCATGTGTCTCAGCTCAGAAAGTGTTTAGTTGATGAGGCTTCTTATGTACCACTGACAGATTTAGAAATAAATGATAAGTTGAGTTATATAGAAGAGCCAGTTAAAATTCTTGATCAGAAAGTAAAGCAGCTCAGAAATAAATCAGTTTCGATAGTTAAAGTTCAGTGGCGACATAGGAAGGGTTCAGAATTTACTTGGGAACCGGAGGAGTGGATGATGATATACTATCCTGCGGTACACCAAGAATGGTTCGTGAGGACACGAACAGAATAAGTGGGGGAGAGTTGTAACACCCCAGTTTTCAAGGTATTACTCTAGTAAATAAAAATAAGTTTTTATAGCTCAGTTTTACAGTATTATTTTAGTGTACGATAATATATACATCTTTTTAATTTTAGATCTCTAAATTATGAGATATGATAGAAAACGTAAATTAGATGTTCAGTTCCAGACTGTGTAGTGTAGTAAATAAATAAAAGATATAAGTATAGATACGTGTAGTATCCCTGTGATCTCAAAAACATTCCAGAACTTATCAATATACAGAGAAAAATCGCAGAGAACAAAAGGGAGTAAGAATCAACTTTCAAACTTCAAATTAAACTTCAATTCAAGCTTTAGAACTCAGAATCATCATCTTCTCCATCTTCTTCAACCTTTGTAAGTTGTTCTTCTTTCTCCAAAACCCTAGAACTTGGGTTTTATGGGGTTTTAGTTAATTGATATGAATTAATCCGAAATTAGGGTATATAATTGATTAGTTAGTGTTAGTATAACATATGAACAATGATTAGAATCCTAATTTCATATTAGAAGTGATAGGTTATGATTAGTGTTCATGAGGTTTATGAGATTTTTCATGAATACTATGTTTTAGTTTATCGTATGATTTTGATATGTTAGTAAAATCAATTAGTGATTAGAAAGTAGTTAAATTCATAATAAAGCAATGATTTTGATCATGATAAGTAAATTAGTTAGTTGGTTAAAGTGAAATTAGTAAATCTCAAGTGGGGGAGAAAGAAATAGATGATTAGTAATTGAAAGTGTGGATTAGTTGTTGATTATGTGCCATGTGTATATGTGATAGGTGCTAAAGAAGAATTGTCATCATTTGATCATCTTGTTTCAATTTGTGCTACAAACCAAGGTGAGTTTATGAATTGATTAGATCATGATCATGTAACTTGTTGTGATTAGCTTATGATTATATCATGATTATGATGAAAGCTTGTGATTAGAATGGTTAATGCTTATTAGCCATATTTTGATTAGAATAGCTAACCAAGGTTAGCTTTGTACGATTAGTGGTTAACTTATGTTAGCCAAATATTGATTAGTTATGTGCACATATGATTAGAATTGTGAAAGTGAAGTTGCAAGAAAAAGGGAAGTAGTTCCTTACTTTGTCCATTATTTGCAATATGTTAATAATGCATTGTATTGATTAGATTTCATATTCTCACTAAGCAAATTGCTTAATTAGTTTAGTTATGTTGTAGGTAAAAGTGAAAGTGGAAGCGGTAAAGATATTGAAAAAGGCTAGAAGTGGAGTTGCTAGCTTGTTGTAAGTTACACAAGCTTTCTCCTTAAATTATCGTTTTGAAACCTTGAAAGATCGCCCAAACAATGTTTTGACATGTTTTGGTCATGAAAGTAATGATTAGATCGATTATGTGTAATAGTATCAAGTGGTGAAAGATTGGTAGATAATGTTTTAGAATGTGTTAAGTTGTAAGTTGTAATAGAAATGACATTTTTGTTATGTGCATATTTGAAAGTTTCAAAGAAAGTCAATGATGTTATTAGTCAATTTTGAAGTGTGTTTAGTCATTGAATGGGTCAAATTAGCCCTTTTGGATCAGCGGGTCAAAATGGGTCAATACGGGTCTCAATGTCACCTATAGATCAATTTGAGTTAGGGAAGGGCTAAGAGTATGGTGATTAGCCTCACAAGTTTGTTTTGATAGTAGAAATGTGTGTGTACAAGCTCAGCTCCTAAGCCTCTATGGTTTGAGACTTAGTATGTCATCAAAATGGATTATTTTAGCCGAAATTGACCTATATGCCCAAAACCCGAAATATTGAGAATTTTGAGAAAGTGCGAAAATAGAAAGTTTCATTTTGATTATAGTAAAGTGTCTGCAAAGTTTCATGTTTTGATTCCTTGTCATTTTTAAGATATGCGCGTTCAAAGTTCAGTTTTTGGCATTAAATAGTGCAGGTCCAGGATTTGCCTGCAGATCATGGGAATCCGGCGGATTCAAGGGAATCCGGTCGCATTGCCATGAATCCGGGCGGATTCCGAGACCGTATTCTTAAATCTCTGTTCTGTCCACGAGTTGAGTCTGAATGCATAGGGAATCCGGCGGATTCCTGTGAATCCGACCGGATTCAGCTGTTTTTCAGGAAAGATTATTTTAGCTATTTTAAATTGAAGTGTAAGATAATAACCAAGTATTGGGACCACAATAAATCAGTAAAAATTGTAACAAGAAAAAAAAAAAAAAAAAAAAAAAAAAAAAAAAAAAAAAAAAAAAAAAAACTGTTCAGATTTTCAGGGCGTTTCAAATTTGGGTTAAGTTGATATAAAAGAAATCACAACTAGATAATTAACGTGTGAATGTATCAGGATGTATGAATCTAAGGTGAATTATTACATACTATTTGTTCCTTCCGTATTGTACATTAGTGTTTATTTTATTTTAAGTTTTGTTTAGTTTTATTTAGTTTATTTGGTTTATCTATTTTGATTTACTATTTTATGTTCATACGGAACTAAAGCGTAACCTCTTATTCTGTAATTTACAAGATTATTATTGCTTTTAATCCCTTTCCTAGTGTTCGACCTGGACTTATCATGAGCTATACTATTTCTGATCGGGTATTCTTGCCTGGTTGTGTGATAGTAGTAATTGATATTTCCGTACTTTATAAATAATAAAACTAGACGCTGTCACGTACACACATCAACTTACTACCGGTAGAGTGGAAGGTTTTGATATCATATTCGGTGTGGACTGATTATCGAGGGATCGAACTGAGATTGTATGTTTCGATAGGTTGTTACGATTACCACTATCCATTATCTCCAACAGAGATAAGCGCTTTACATCTCGCATCTGGCAGTTACTGCAACATGCACTGGGTACTCATTCTGATAGGAGTACTGCCTACCATCCACAAATCGACGGCCAGAGCGAACGAACGATACAAACGCTCGACTAATTGTTGCGAGCATGTGTGATTGACATTGGGGTGTAGCTGGAATATTGTAACACCCCCAAATTTCGGGTTACGGAAGCGGTCGGGTCGGGTGTTACCAAATCAAATATCACAAGCACAAAGGTACATAATGAACGACTCTAAATGAGACGTTTGAAAATAGTTATACATTTCCAAAATAAAGAGTTTATAATGATACGAGTTCGCAAAATAATTTCAATACATAATTTGTAATACAAAAGTTATGCAAAGAAATCCAGATGTTGAAAACGTGCAACTCGAACTAGCATAGCTTGTAGTAGTCATAATCCTGCTGTCACCTGAGAACACATGCTAAAACGAGTCAGCTATAAAGCTGGAGAGTTCATAGGTTAGTTAAGCAAAACATGAAGTATAAACCGTGTGCATTTTAATAGTAGTTCGTAAACTCTGTTTGAAAACTGTAATGTATTATAATCGTGTCCCTTTTTGTGAAATCGATATGAAAGTTTCCATAACCTTGTAACCTAATCCGATAGGTTTAGTTTCTAATGTGTTCTCCAAGTGTTTCTGTGTATGTACTACCTTTCGGGGTAGCACACTACCAGACCCTATGGTCGTAACTCATGGTGGATTCTAGTGGCAGTACTACGTACTCAAGGACCTATCAGGTTATCATGTACGTGTATAAGAATCGAGGGTGACACTACGTGTCCAACTGTGTAATCATGTATGTATAAGAATATCGAGTGTAGCACCACGTGCTCAGTCAGGTAATCGGGTGTGCATACAAAGGGTATGTGTATCTATAATAGGCGTACATGTAAACAGAAATTGGTTGCGGCACATCGTGCCCAATACAGTAACCGTGTATACATATAAATGTACATACGCAAGGTAAATCGAATGTGGCACTCCGTGCCTAGTAGTGTAATCAAGTATGCATATAAAGTGTACATGTAACTATAACAAGTATACATGTATAAAGTAATCGAGTCTGGCACCTCGTGCCCAGTAGAATAATCGTATATGCATATATGGTGTACACGTAACTATACAAGTATACGTGCATAGTAGTAATCAGGTATGGCACCTCGTGCCCAGTAGAGTAAGTGTATATGCATATAAAGTGTACATGTAACTATAACAAGTATACATGTATAACGGAAGTAGCACCTAGTGCCCAGAAGTAGCTCATCGAGCCCGGAAGTAGCACAACGTGCCCGAAAGTAGCACAACGTGCCCGGAAGTAGCACAACGTGCCCGGAAGTAGCACAACGTGCCCAGAAGTAGCACAACATGCCCGGAAGTAGCACAACGTTCCCGGAAGTAGCACAACGTGCCCGAAAGTAGCACAACGTGCCAATCAGTATATGCATGTAAGTGTACATGTACCTATCTCTAGCGTACATGCAGTAGTAATCGTATGTGACCCCTCGTGTCAAGTGGTAGCATCAAGTATGCATATAAATGTACATGTACCTATATCTAGCGTACATGCAGTAGTAATCGTGTTTGGCACCACGTGCCCAAAAGTGTATGCATATAATCAGTAAGTACGATTATAGCACAATGTTAGACCAGTGGATTACCCTATGGTAATATTGTAAATGTAATTCAAAAGAGTACCTACAATTGTCAGGTATAACACGGTGTATCTAAGTTTGTAAGTGTCCCACTTAGATAGTAGTAGGTAGCATAATGTGCCTAAGTATGAGTAATCATCACTTAGCTGTTTTGGGAAATAATATAATGTGTTCCACTAATGTACGCTACCATCGAGTATTCGTAATCTGAAACTTAACAGGTAGGTTGGTGCCCCTAGGCACGGTGTACTCGAAGGCTAGCATAAAACTAGTAATTGTATATCATAGGTGTAAGGAATCCAATGGTCCTTAGAAAGTCGTACATGTTCAAGTCTATGCATTTCCAAACCTTGGGATAATTAATACCCTAAAGTATTTTTGGACAGTTCATCAAGGCTAATACATATCATGTTTATCAAGAAAGTCGGTTATCCATTTTGTTTAATCCATAAACAATGAAAGCAAGTAAAACAGAAGCATGTGTCTCACCCCAAAATCAGTAAAATAGTTTGAAAGGTGGGGCTATGAACTCACCTGTGAGTTGTCAACGATCCTACGATACGTGTGTTGTCCGAATGATAACCTGCTAGTGTCCTAAACACGTGAGGTTATATAAGTAAGAGACAAATCAGTTTGTCTAAGCGAGTTGTGTAAATATTCATTTGTCGTTCAGGTTTGGAAACCGTGTACGGGGGTCCGGGGGCAGCGCCCCTCGTAGCGGGGTCCAAGGGGCAGACCCCCTGGCTCGGAAATCCAAATTCGGGAAAATTGTTCAAGTCTGGTCGCGGACTGAAACTGTGGTGCGAACTGAGTTCGCGGTGCGAACTGAAACTGAGTTCGCAGGACAAGGTAGGCTGCGAACCGAGTTGGGTTCGTAGAACAAGGTTCGACTCGCAAGTCTGTTTGGTTCGCAGGTTCGGTTCGGCTCGCAGAACCTTATCTTCTCCGGATAAAGCTGCAAACCGAGATTCGTTTCAGTTCGCAGAACGCGCTGTTCAGTGATTTTGGTGCGGATTTCGCGATTTAAAACGTTTTTAACTGATTTCTTGGATATATTCTTGTTGTGTGGATTCAATAACATGTTAATAAACATAAATCAAGTGTTTTGAGGGTGTGAAATCGGGTGTTCTTACCAAATGTCGATTTCGAGTCGAAACGAGACGAGATGGTGAAGATCTTGATGAAGGAGATGATGGTGAAGCTGCTGTTGTCGTTCTTGATGATGATGACGACGAGGTGGTGGTGATTCCGGCTGCCGAAATCTTTAGAGATAAAGAGAGGGTTTGAGTGTGTGTGTGTGTGTGTGTGTGTGTGTGTGTGTGTGTGTGTGTGTGTGTGTGTGTGTGTGTTGGTGAGAAAATGAGAGAGATGAGGATTTTAGGGGATTTTATATGGGGGAAGGGTTTGGGTTCGCAGGAATTGGGGCTGGGCTCGCAGGCCCGAGCCGACCCAATTCGGGTTTCGGGCTCGATTGTTTTCTCTTCCCCCTAATCTCGTGTCATGTTGAATTTTAAAATAATCACGTACGCTTATATATAATTATATATAAAAGTTTTAAGTGTTTAGCATTAATACGTAACTAAATACGAGTAATTAATATTTAAATTGGGCGCGAAAATTGACCTTTTTGACCGGGTGTTACAATTTTGGACATATCTTAGTTTGTTGCGAAGATCTCGTCAATGAGTACGCAAACCCACAAACCATCAATAATATATATATTACATATACATATATTTAATTATGTCCAAAGTTGGTGAAAAACTCATGTTTTCAACCAAATTTTCCAACAGTGTTTGGCAAAATTAGTTGGAGCTGAAAATGGAGATGGAGCTGGAGATGGAGATGGAAGGTTGAGGCTGGAGCTGGAGCTTTTATTTAGGGCTGGAGCTGGAGATTTTAATTTTTATAGGTGTTTGGTAAATTAGTTGGGGTTGAAGCTTATGAATGTAACAAGACATAAATGTACATGAAACTATATAACCTTAGTTTTTAAATGGTTAAAAAGAAAGGCAATATAGTAATTTTAATATTAGGAGATGTGGATTCTTAGATAAGCTACTTTCAAGGGATTCTTTTTTATGGGATTCTTTTTTTTGGAAGTCAAATTTTTTGTGAAGTGCCAAACAAAGATTGTGAAATAATTAGGGATGGAGATTATTGAAATTGGAATCTCCATCTGAATCCTTTAGCATCCCCTAAAATGGGGTCGTCAAACACACCCTTAATTAGTTAAACACATAAAAAATAAAAATCATTTCATTTATTATTTATTATTTATTATTATTAGATATAAAAAAACGAAAATGAAAATAAACACCAGCCTAGTTAGGGGTGTTCAAAATATTCCGAAACCGGAAAACCCAACCGAAAAACGGTTAAATTGAACTGAATTTTTGTTAACCGAACCGATTTTTTTTCGTTTTTCGGTTTCGGTTAACCAAACCGGGTTTTTTCGGTTTCGGTTCATGATTTTGGAATAGACATGATAAACGGTTAACCGAAAAAATCAAAATTTTATATGTAGTTTTTAATATATGTGTATACATTGTATATGTTATATTTATATATGGATATTTACACTTGTATTTTGAATTAATCATTTATATTTTATTTTCATTCATTTTAATGTAATTTACTATCTTAATATTGGCCTAATATGGTAATTATTACTACTTAGTTGTAATTATATTCGAACGAATAACGTACGTATAGCATTAATACATAGTTATAAAGAGTAAAATGGTTATCGTTTGATACTTTTATCATCAAAATATTTTAAATATAGTGAACACTTATTAATGAATGTATATTTATGTGTTATTAATTACTTTTTAAATAAGTATTAATTAATAAACGGTTAATTTGGTTAACCGATTAACCGAACCGAAAAATTGGTTAACTGATTCCCAGTTAACCGAATTTTTCAATTTCGGTTTAGGTTCAGGAATATGAGGAACCGAGACTCTGGTTAACCAATCTTCGATTAACCGTCCATGAACACCCGGGGCTGTTTACTTTTTTTCCTATTAAGTGTTGTTTACATGTGATGTCTGTCTGGATAAATATGTCTGTTTATAACAAGTGCTGTTTATGTAAATGTAATTTTTGTTTTAACCAAAATGATGAACTTAAATGATATAAAGTTTGAATAAAAAATGACGTGTTCAAATTCTATTGGAGAAAAAATGTTGAAAAAAATGTATATTTATCATTAAGTGCCTCTTTTTGGTAAGGGCTTCATTTTTCCTCTTATTTCAGAAACAGACATTCCTTTCAGATTAAGTGAAAAAGAAACAGCAATTTATCTGTCTGTATTAAGAAGTGTCTGAAAACAGACCATTAAGTGAAAAGTAAACAGGACCCAACGTAGTCCTCGTAGTCCAAGAAATACCAAGATGATGGTGCATAATAATAATTGTTTATTCCAGGAGCGCCACTCATAAAACCATGATTCGAATCAGGAGCGAATAGCCGTTACTATCTTCTTTATTTATTTATTTATTTTTTACCCATTATCAATTAATTCAATTCAATTCAATTAAAATAATAATAGATGGGAAGGCAAATCCCCCTTTTTTCATATCTGTGAGCGCGATCATAATTTTGGCAACAATTCCTTTCTTCCCAAATTATAAGCAACGAACGAATTGATTCTTGATTCTTTCCGTCCAAATAATAAATCAGGATTCAACAACTATTACTGTAAGTGCAAGTGCAGTTCAGATTGTGTCAATCATTCAAATTGATTTGTATTTTTATTAATGATGATAATAATAATAATTTTGTTGTTAATGTGTTTCCCGTAGATAGATAAATTTCAACGATGAGTTTGCCAGTGACACCGGCAACAAAGATAATGAAAAGGACACCACCGCCTTGTTCAAAATCAAAATCAACTCCAAGAATGGGTGGTGAAGAGGAGAAGATAATGAAAAGGCAACCAAAATCAGAGGAGAAGATACTGGTGACGGTTAGGATGAGGCCCTTGACTCCAAGAGAGCTTGCCAACTATGATCTTATTGCTTGGGATTCCCCTGATGAAAATACCCTTGTTTCAAGAAATTTGAATCGAAGTTATAATGGAACTTACAACTTTGGTTGGTTTCTACTACTAATTTAACCTAACCTAACTTAATCATTTGCTAATTTTGATTCTGATATTAATACTACTTTTACTTCAGATAAAGTCTTTGACTCATCTTGTCCAACTAACAAGGTCTATGAACAAGGGGCTAGAGATGTTGCCCTTTCTGCTATCAAGGGGATTAATGGTCAGTAGTATCTTCCTTCTTCTTCTTCTTCTTCTTCTTCTTCTTCAATCACTTTTATCATCAAATCAATTTATCTAATTTCTTTTCTTTAATTATTTGTTATTGCAGCTACAATCTTTGCATATGGTCAGACTAGCAGTGGCAAGACTTACACCATGAGGGGAATAGCAGACAACGTTATCCATGACATTTATGCTCATATTCAAAATGTTAATTATCTCAATCTTCTTTTTACTTTTAGCTACAACTGTCAAACAAAGCATTTCTATTATCTGTTAATAATACGAGTGTCAAATATTGATGTTTTGTTTTTTTCTTTTAGTCATCGTATAACTTTGTCTGAAATTTGTCCACTCCTAAGTAAATGGGACGGTCCATATTGCCTCAACTAATATACCCTTGCTCTTTACAGGCTGAGGAAAGTAGATATGTGTTGAAGCTTTCTGCTCTTGAAATCTATAATGAAACTGTGGTGGACCTCTTGAACCGTGATTCCGGTGCCCTTCGTCTCTTGGATGATCCTGAGGTGAAGACGTCATTAAGCATCAGATGTTTATGCTTCCCTTAGTTTATCATGTATTATTTACACTAACTACTTGTATTTTGTGTGATTCCAGAAAGGCACAGTAGTGGAGAAGCTGACTGAGGAGGTAGTCAAAGATGGTCAGCATCTTAAGTGCTTAATTGCTACTTGTGAAGGTAATTGACAGCTTCAAATATGTCATCTAACACCCTTTTAACTGCTCAATACTTGTCAAAATGGCCCATCAATCATTTCATTCATCTCATTACACACTTGGTTTTGCTTGCAGCTCAAAGACAAGTGGGTGAAACTTCTTTGAATGATCGAAGCTCAAGATCACATCAGATAATCAGACTGGTAATGTTAAATTTAGACTTAATATTATTAGATGTTCCCTGGCTTTTTTTGCTGTTGTGATGCCCAAAAAAATGTCTTTCCAACACTAATTCCGTAGGGCTTTAGTAATCAATGTTTGTTATAGATAGGTGAGCAAATCTACCAAATATTCTTTTGTTTGCTTTAATTTCATCCATTATGTTCGACATATTTAGTTTGGTTTCTTATCTTATCCTAAGCATTATTTGATATTACTAGGTTTATCAATAATATACATATATATATATATATATATATATATATATATATATATATATATATAGAAGATCTCACCAACACTACCTGACCCAATACGCGTCCATTTCGATCACATATTCCTCTATGACTAATCTACAAATGTCAGAACTATATTAATATACATACATATACTAATCTATGACCCATTGTTGACTTGCTTTGACATATTCTATTGCACCAGATCTTCAATACCATGCCTCTTGTACTAATATTTACAAACCTGAAAGTACTTCTTCATACCCGTGACCTGGCCCAGTGGCTCCTGACTCATCACTACAAATGTCAGAACTATATTAATATACATACATATACTAATCTATGACCCATTGTTGACTTGCTTTGACATATTCTATTGCACCAGATCTTCAATACCATGCCTCTTGTACTAATATTTACAAACCTGAAAGTACTTCTTCATACCCGTGACCTGGCCCAGTGGCTCCTGACTCATCACTATCATTCTACAGCTCTAGTGTCCCATTCTTTGATCCCATAACTGTGCAGCAACCAATTGGGCCGGCAACCCCATTATTCCAGCCTCCAATAGCCTACTTAAATGATGAATCTGCTTTCTACCCATTGGAACCTCCCAAATTGTATTTCCTGGAACCAATAATTCTTTAACAAATTGTCTTTAATTTTCTTCTTACTTATCATAGTTCAATTGGCTCATGCCTCTGAGTTCTTTTAGTGAAGAATATGTGCCCGTCTTTTGTTAATAATAATAGTCTATGTGAGGGAAATGACAAGAAGCTAATTGCATGTCTTTCATTCATGCACATGTATGATGTGTGCATACCGATATCCTTATATGAATTAATCTACCTCTGAATAAAGTCTACATACTTGCTAGATACTCAACTTATAACAATACATGTTTTATGATAATATCATTATCACATTGTTCAATGGCTCTCCTTTTCAGACTATTGAGAGCAGTCTTCGTGATGATTCAGGATGTGTAAGATCTCTCTTAGCAAGTTTGGTATGTTTCCTGTTCAATTAATATTTGCTTATGTGGTGAGTCCAAGTTAGTTCTTTCTTAACTCGTGAAATTTTTGCAGAGTCTTGTTGATCTTGCTGGAAGTGAGCGTGCAGCTCAAACGAATGCAGATGGTGCTAGATTGAAGGAAGGCAGCCACATAAACAGAAGCCTACTCACTTTAACTACTGTTATTAGGAAGTTAAGGTTAGCTTCTTCTTTTTTCTTTTTCTTTCAATTTATGGATGAAAATCGAATGAAAGAAATAATGAGTTGAGCAGGTGGAAAAATACATCAAATGTAGGTACTATTTACATTTTGTGCTCTTGTATAAGTGTTATTTGGTGATCTTAGAACAACACAAGGAACACGCATTATATGAGAAATAACACACATTTTCTTGTTATGCAGTGGTGGGAAGAAGACCAATCATATACCTTATAGAGATTCAAAGCTCACAAGAATATTGCAGTCTTCACTAGGGGGGAACGCACGAACTGCAATAATATGCACGTTGAGTCCTGCTTTAAGCCATATGGATCAATCCCGGAACACCCTATCATTTGCAACTAGTGCAAAGGAAGTTACAAATAGTGCTAAAGTGAACATGGTACGATTAATAGCATTCTTGATTTAATTTTGATGATGTTGCTATCTCCGAATTGATCTCATAAATAAGCATTGGGATGCATGTTTAGCTCCTGGTTATTACTAAATAAGCAGGATGATTTACATATTTTCTTACTATATGAAATCTATCTAATAACATTTTATCTTTTTTCTTCTTTTGCTATTAGGTTATTGCTGATAAGCAGTTGGTGAAGCATTTACAAAAGGAAGTCGCGAGACTTAAAGCCGAAATGCCTAGTCCAGAGCCTTCTTCCTCTGAATGTTTAAGGTCTTTGCTGCTTGAAAAGGAGCAAAGGATTCAACAGGTATGCATGTTTGCGCCTATTCTAACGGACACCATGGATAATGACTTATTTTTAATCTATATTTCAATTCAATAACTTTTGTTGTTTACAACTTTACTTAACTTTTTGATGGATAAATTTTGAATCCTAATGCAGATGGAGAGACAAGTGAATGAGCTTAAGCGTGAGAGAGACTATGCACAATCACAGCTTGAAGAAGTAGCAAAAAAGTTACAGAAGGAAACAAAGGTTTGTTTTCAAGATGCTCCTAGGATATGTTTGTTTTTATTAGATGTAGCAAAGTAGATGGGTTGGGCAGGTCTTCATGGATCAAAACGGGTTGAGTTCACCTGCATACACTTGTTGTCCCGTTATTTAAATTATACAAGTATTCATCACTATTCAGTTTATTAAAGTTAGTTGCCTAAACTATATTACTTAAAACTAATATGTGTTTTAGTGAACTTATTCAAGAGGTTGTAAGCTTTTGTACTATACACTCGGGCCACTTTCAACGCGTTCTTTCATTAAATTAGTTTTTAGAGTTTACTCATTTGATCCATTAGAGGTCAAATATAACCTGAATCGACACAGTTCTAGATAACTGGCCATCTATCTGCCAACCTGTTATATTCCATAACCTATGGCTAATTGCATAACAGGGTTACCTACCATGGTCATATTCCAAATGCGGGTAACTAACTTATTCTTTGTGCTGAAAAACTCTCTAAATTTCCAAAATTTCGATAAAAACCTTCATACTTTCTAGATCTGCTATAAAACCCGTAAATTTGGAACAAAACCATCTTGAGATTAATATAACTTATTTACTTTCAAAATCTATTAAAAAAAATTTCTAAATTTGAAACTCGAAATTTTAGAACAAAGCGTGTTGATTTTCTTATTAATGTTGAATTGGCACTCGGAGGGAGATTGGATACAGGTTTTTCTCGGACATAAAAAGTTGGTTACCTTGTTACACAATCAGTCCATTATTATAATACTAGACTACCATACTTGCACTTAATTTGTGTACCAGGAGTGTATTCATGGTGGTCCCTCTCGTCAAGTAGCCAAATGCTTATCTTTTAGTAGCGAGAATGTATCAGCATCAGGCAGACAACCCTCTCAGTTTTCAGAAAGAAAGACACACAGAAGACGGAGAACCTTAAGACAGTCAACTGCTTCTCTTGACCCGTGCACGCTGGTGCATGAAATAAGAAAGCTTGAGATGAGGCAGAGACAACTAGGAGAAGAAGCAAACCGTGCACTTGAATTACTTCACAAGGAGGTTTCATCTCACAGAGTAGGGAATCAGGATGCTGCTGAAAGCATAGCAAGACTGCTGTCTGATATTAAAAATAGACATGCATCAAACAATTTCATTCCTGAGGATGTTGAAGTCAAAGATAAAGCTAGTTTGAAGGAAGAGATAGGTCGGTTGAAATGTGAAGAAAACTCTATTGCATCTCTGGAGGAAAAGCTTGAAAATGTACAAAAATCATTGGACAAACTAGTTTTGTACAGTGGTGAGGAGGGTCCAACTTCAGACTCTAGAACTCCTTTAAAGAAGAAGAAAGTTCATCCTTTTACGTTGAGAAATAATGGGAGTATGCCGAACTTTATACGCTCGCCATGTTCACCTTCTTCCTCAAATCTGCATGGTATCGAGAATAGGAATCCTGATGTATTTTCTGCTGATACATTCCAAAAGCAGGCCACTCCTCAGAAGACTGCATATGATGATGACTTGTCTCTGAAGAAAACTGCTCCTGGATCTGTATCTAAGCAACCAAGCTCGGTGAATGTGAAAAAGATTCAGATGATGTTTAAGACTGCAGCTGAGGATAATATCAGAAGTATTAAAGCTTATGTTACTGAACTGAAAGAGCGTGTTGCGAAACTACAATATCAAAAACAGCTACTAGTCTGTCAGGTTAGGAGCTTTCTGATTTCATGGGTTAATCCACATACACAGTTAACTTCTTGGTTAATCCACATACACAGTTAAACTAGAGGTAGCAAACAAGCGGGTTGGTTTGGGTAAAGGGTCAGTATCAGTGTCAAATTTTGAGTTACATAAACGAAGTTTAGGATGTTGTAACGAATGAAATACACATTAGATGACTCATAACCCTTGTAACGTGCTCTTTTACATGTGACCCTTAGCTTATGTAACAGGATACAACCCAATTATTAGCTAATTTTGAAGGGAACAAATTATTTTGAGATATTCCTGGTAATATACAATGGTTATACTTTTAATGAATGGGTAAGGATACCAGGTGTTGGAGCTAGAGGAAGCAAACGATGGTGGGAGTGATGACACTGATTTGGCGGATCAATCTCCTATGCCACGTCATCTCGTTTTTGAAGAGCAAAAAAAACAGATCATAATGTTGTGGCACTTGTGTCACGTGTCAATTATACACAGGACACAATTTTTTATGCTCTTCAGAGGAGATCCCGCTGATGATATATACGTTGAAGTTGAATTGAGACGGTTAATCTGGTTGGAACATCAGCTATCGGAGCTAGGAAATGCTAGTCCAGCTCTTTTAGGTGATGAACCAGCGGGTTCTGTCGCATCAAGGTGCGTTTTAATATAGGCTAACCAATGGGTCATAAGTTTGTTATGAGTTGTAATGACATATATCTTGTGAATGTTTTTCATAAAAAAACAGTATCAAGGCTCTAAAGCAGGAAAGGGAATATCTGGCAAAAAGGGTGAACACAAAACTTAGTGCAGATGAAAGGGAAATGCTGTATAAAAGATGGGACATCCCGGTCGAAGGAAAGCAACGGAGGAGGCTGCAACTTGTGAACCGATTGTGGACGGACCCTCTCAACATGGCACATGTTAAAGAGAGTGCTGAAATAGTTGCAAAACTTGTGGGATTTTGTGAATCAGGGGAACATGCTTCCAAAGAGATGTTTGCACTCAATTTCGTAAACCCTTCTGACAAAAAAGCTTGGATGGGTTGGAACTTGATATCCAATCTGTTGCATCTGTAATGTTCCTCTCTTTTTATTGTAATGCTTTCCTTTATAGAAATAAAGTGTAAAAGGCATTTGAAGCTGAGTATATCCATTGATTATACACACCTATGCTACATGAGCCTTCAAAAACTTGTAGAAAAATCACTAGGGTGATTCAAACAACTTGTTCATTGTCCACTCAGCATGTTAATGGATCTCAGTTTCTCTAGTGTCTTTTGATGAAAATTGTCTACCGGTATATTTCAATTTTGAGTCACTATCAGTGTTGTAAAAGTCTGCTAAGTCTTTGCCGATTAGTTGGGGATTAGTCGGGTTTTGTGACTAGTCGGACTTGACTAGGCCTAAACCGGGCTAAAAAGTCGGTCAACGCTAGTCAACATCGGTCAACGAGTCGACTCATATTAGCGGGTTTGAAATTTCAGGTCCAAAGTTGAAAACCTAAACTCGAACTTATTTCATAAACGGGTATAGATGTCCAATATACTTCATCCCGAACACGATTCACATAACCCGTTTAGGTAAACGGGGCAAATAAGTTGAAGGGTTTGATCTTTTTATCTATTTGAAATTACTTTTCCAGCTAGTATGTCGATCGCCCCCAGGGCGGAGCTAGAATGGGGGCAGCGGGGCACCTTCCCCCACAAAAAATTTGAAATTACGTAAAAAAAGAAAAATTTTAAGGTATTATTTACAATTTTAAAATTTTGCCCCCTCAAAACAAAGAGGAAGTACAAAATAAATTTTTTTTGCCCCCTACATTGAGATTTCCTAGCTCCGCCCCTGATTGCCCCCGTTGACCCAGACGTTAACTCAAATCAAACAAATAAAAACTAAAATGGTTGAGGGTTTTGAGTTAGTAGGCTAACGGGATGAAAATTCAACTATAACCTATTTATCTTTGTTTCAGGTTGGGTTTTAGATATTGTCAAGAATTATCAACGTTAATTATAGTAAATTAAAACATAATGTATACAACAGAGTAAGAAAATTATTCTAACACTATATTCTCAGTTTTGATTTAAGGACAACGTGTAATTCAATAAAAAAATGTAATTGAATAAAAATATCGTAAGTAAAATGCTTTGATCCCGTGCACTAGTAAGATGCTAGTAAGATACAGTATACATTTATTTAAGAAGGTTTAAGATTTATTTAATTTAAACGTAAATAGATATAAAAGGACATATATATATAATTTGTAGTGTAGTAAATAGTGACGTACAAGCAAAATAGTACGTAGTATTAAATTAATTAATCAGGGAAGGAAGGTTGTGTCGTCTTGGACCTTCTAATATATATGATCGTGTTGATAGTCTCGACTGTTGTAAGGGGTGAATGCTTCAGCCAACCAGGTGTTCTTCCTCCAAGAATTCCATCCCATCTCTTGACATATTTCGTCATTGTGATTAATGCTAAAAGTAGAAATGCAAGTCCTCTTGTAGAACCTTGTTGTGTTCTTCATTATTTCCATTTCTGTTGTTATCTGTTCCAACATTTTCTCCATGCTAGGTAGCTTAAACTTACCACCTATCAGCCGAGCTAACCATTTGCAACGTATTTCTGATGTCTGCAGATTTGAAACACTTTCCACGTAACCCATGAACGCCATGTTTGGGATGAAGGGATTAATCGTACCTCTGCGCGCATGCAGTAATATTAACTAATTAGTTAATTAATTATAAGATCATATGATCAATCAAATAATCAAATGTTGCTTGCCTGTATAACGGCATTATGCCAGTGGGAAATTCCAAGAAACTAGTAAATGGTTGAGGAAGTACATCTCTAAGCTTCTTTTTGCCGTCGTAACCGGTGGCAAGAAGCACAACATCAGCCTCTATCTTAGTATTGTCTTCAAACTCAACACCACCTTCCCAAAACCACCAGTCGTCTGATGTTCTTTTGAAATTGATACTGCCCTTATCGGCCTCCTGGAAGAAGCTTTCCGGCAAGATGGCCATCTGACAAGATGCATAATCTTCCTCAAATGGGTGATCGGGTTTTAATCCGTATTTCACCAGGGGAAGTTTCCATAGCAGATAAGACTCAATCATCCTGGATGCTGCTTTTCTCTACGCTCGTTTCAATTTCAATATATAATAACTAATTAGATTGATTATACGATATGTTTCTAATTAGATAGGCCAAAAAACATTCCTAAAAATATATATTATTGGGGTACTTGTTGTCATAGTCGGTGGAGACGAAGAAAAAGAGTATACAAGTGCAAAACAAGTGTCAAGATGTATTGCCAAACAAGTTTTTAGGTCAATCTAATTAGGCATATATAACATTACTTTTTTATTAATAATATAGAATTACCGCTGGGGATAAAAGGTGACAAAGAAGCGTCCTGAGAGCGCCTTGATTTGGTCTTTGATGGAGGAACTGAGAAAACCGGGTTGAATAGAACAAGTAAAAGGGTAACCCCCATACCGAGTAGTGTGGAACTGTCCAATGACAAGTCCTAACAACCATGGTGCACGCTTTCCCATCTTCCCCTAATAATTTATTTAAATGTCAAAATAATTAAAATAAACGTATGTCAAATGGCTTCAATCGGAGTGTATATGTACCTTGGTTGGCTTGGGCACATTCAACAGCAAGATCAATGGCTGATTTCTTGTAACCGACAACCACCACCTTTTTTCCCTTGAGAAGCCGGCAAGACTCGTCCATGTTGAGCTTGCTGTATTCTTGAGAATGCATCACCTTTCCTTTGAACACTTCCGGGCCTTTGTTCTTCCTATACTTTGGTATTATGGGTACGTCTCCATATTTCCCCATACATACCACAATAAACTCAAAACCGTACCACTGCGCACGCACGTACACACGACCATATAACCAATTAATATCAATCACTACGATAATATTCACACTATTCACTTACTTAAATTACTTATAAATAACTAATACAATAATAAACTTAATTTAATACATAGAGGAGTATGATGATATGATGGTGATGATGATTATGATGATGATGAATAGGAATTTGAATTTAACCTGAATAGCACTAGTACTAGAACCATCTGTCGTCTGGACAGCAACCTCCCAAACGGGTTTTCCAGATGATGAGAGCAAATTATAACCGTTGCCTGCACCTGGAGGTTGGTCCCTGGCTAACCGAATTTCGATCACCTTTGAGTTGAACTTGATGAATTTGAACAAGTCAAAATGGTTAGCATAAGAGTTAAGATAATCGAGTATCTCAGTATAAGATGGGAAACTGGAGTTATCCCTGAGTGGCCAAGGGTAGTCAGAGAATTCATAGTCACAACGAGGCGTTTGAAGCTTTGTGGTCCTAAAGGAGCAGTGCTTCCAAACGCCCCCAATGGATTCAGTTGCTTCTAACACCACCGGCTTGTATTCTGAGAGCTGTTTGGCTGCAGCTAAACCACTTATTCCACCTCCAATAATGCCTATCTTGGAAATAATCATGGCCATTTTATTTTATAGTTATGATGATAGGATATCTAAAAAGGTGAGTACGTAATTTGTGTTGTGTTTTAACAACTTTGCTAACTAGATGGAACGATATATGAGTATAAGTGGGTATATAGGCTTAATCACAAATGTATTTTGAGTAGAGATCAGAGTATATGATCGATGGGGGATGGTGCATTTGAAGATGGATGGACGTTTGGTATTTATAAGAAATTGCATGGACCAGGAATGATTCACGTTCATTGACTTTTAATTTAATCAAATTTGTGTTCATATTTGAGTTGTTGGTGTATAGTACCTTTACACATCCTTAATTATTTTATGCGCCTTGAATTCAAATGCGCTAAGTTTTATTAGGAAATACCCAAATATATATATATATATATATATATATATATATATATATATATATATATATATATATAATAATAATAATAATAATAATAATAAGGTTCAAATGAGTACAACAATTTTTGGTGAGAATAAGAGAACCAATAAGAATTAGCCACGTGTCAGTTTACTCTATCTCCTTCAAATTTTTAAAAATTAAATATCTTTCAAACGGTAAGTCGAAAAATTATAAAAATTCCACCATAAAAATCAGCGTTTTATTCTCTTCGATTAGAGATGTAACAAGGTATACTTTTGACGAACTTTTTTTTCGATTTTTTGGTGGGTTTTGAAATCGAGTAACACATGTGTTAGAAGCTGGTAACTCATGTGTTACTCGTTGCTAACACATGTGTTATACGCTGGTAACACATGTGTTACAGGCTAGTAACACATGTGTTACCAGCGTGTAACACATGTGTTACAGACTAGTAACCAATGTGTTACCAGCGTGTAACACATATGTTAGCAGCGAGTAACACATGTATTAACAGCAACTAACACATGTGTTAACAGCTAGTAACAAATACGTTACTAATTTTGTAAAACGCAAAAAAAAAAAAAAAAGTTTGTCGAAAGTATACCTTGTGAGATGGCAATCGAAGAGAAAAAAATGCTGATTTTTATGGTGCAATTTTTATGAATTTTCGACTTACCGTTTCGGAGATATTTAAGTTTAAAAAACATGGGGGAAAGTGGGCTTTGTGACACGTTGCACGTTCTAGTTGGTTCCTCCATTCTCACCAAAAATTCCATTCTTATTTGAACTTCACCCATATATATATATATATATATATATATATATATATATATATATATATATATATATATATATATATATATGGATGAGTTCTGGTGAAAACAAGGAGATAAAAAAAAACAGTGAAAACACATCCCCACCCTCCATCTAATCTATATGGATGAGTTCTGGTGAAAACAAGGAGATAAAAAAAAACAGTGAAAACACATCCCCACCCTCCATCTAATCTAACATATATATATATATATATATATATATATATATATATATATATAAGGGGTGGGGATAAAAAAAACGGTGAAAACACTTTTTTATTCACAATTCTTTTAAGTTGTGAACTTTCATTTTTTTTGTTTCACATATGAATTTTTTTGTGAACCCTTCAATTTTTTTTTGTTTCACATAAAATTCGTCATGAACCTTTAATTTTTTTTTTTGCTTCACACAAAGTTTTTAACATTTTCAATTGTGAACCTTATTTTTTTTTACATAAATTTTTTTTAAAAAAAATTTTCACGAAAATTTTGAAGTTTTTTTATTTTGAACTTAAAATTTTTTTTTTTTGCTTCACACAAAGTTTTTAACATTTTCAATTATGAACCTTATTTTTTTCACATAAATTTTTTTTTTTAAAAAATTTTCACGAAAATTTTTAAGTTTTTTTATTTTGAACTTTAAATTTTTTTGGGGTTCACGAAAAGTTTTTAACTTTTTCAACTGTGAACCTTAATTTTTTTTTGAGTTCACGGAAAGTTTTAACTTTTTCAATTGTGAACTTTTTTTTTTCAACTATGAACCTTATTTTTTTTTATGTTCACGGAAAGTTTTAAAAATTTTCAATTGTGAACCTTTTTATTTCAACTGTGAACCTTAATTTATTTTTTAGTTCACGGAAACTTTTTTACTTTTTCATTTGTGAACCTTAATTTTTTTTGGTTCACGGAAAGTTTTTTACTTTTTCAATTGTGAACCTTAACTTTTTTTGGTTCACGGAAAGTTTTTAACTTTTTTAATTGTGAACCTTTTTTTTTCAACTGTGAACCTTAATTTTTTTTAGATTCACACCAAGTTTTTAACTTTTTCAATTATGAATCTTATTTTTTGTTTTGGGTTCACAGAAAGTTTTTAAGTTTTTTAATTGCGAACCTTAATTTTTTGTTTTGGTTTTTGAATTTGACTTAATTTTATTTTTTTTATCAAAAATGTTTTTTTGTGTGAACCTTAATTTTTTTGGTTTACTTCAAAAAAAAAAAAAAAAAGAAAGAAAGGTTCACACCTTAAAAAAATTGTGAAGGAAAAAGTGTTTTCACCGTTTTTTTTTATCCCCACCCCCTTTATATATATATATATATATATATATATATATATATATATATATATATATATATATATATATATATGTTAGATTAGATGGAGGGTGGGGATGTGTTTTCACTATTTTTTTTTAACTCCTTGTTTTCACAAGATCTCATTCCTATATATATATATATATATATATATATATATATATAATTCGGATACTCAGGTATAATAATAAATATATGTACCAAATTGTTTTTTTTATTTTAATTATTTATTAGATTAGATGTGGGTTAAAATAAGAATGCCAAAAAAGTAGAGAATGAGAGAACCAATAGGATTGCTTCATTTCTCTACAAAATTCACTTCCACTTTTACCCACAAGCTTACATATCTCACAAACCGTATGTCCATAAATTACAAAAATTACATACTCGGAACCAGCATCTTTTTCTCTTCGATTAGAGATGTCACAAGCTATACTTTCGATGAATTTTGTTTTCTATTTTTTTACCGGGTTCTACAATATAATCACATGTGATTTATGATAAAAAAAATTAAAATTTGTTCACGATTTTTTATTCATGGTATATGTTAATTAACACGAGAATACACTTAATATTCATCCACATTAATAGTTATAAAAAGAATTATAAAAATTGCATTTGTTTTCATTAAAAATCACATGTGATTGCTAGTTGTACATTTAATCACATGTGATTTGTTATATAATCACATATGATTTTGTATATAATCACATATGATTTTCATTTAAAAATTGATATTTATTGAGCAATTTACCGATATATGATAATTCATGCTTGATTTCAACTTGATTTTTACTTAATTGTATAATTATAGTCAATGATTTGAAAATCCGTATTTTATTACTCTTTAATCACATGTGATTGATACTTTGATGTTCAATCGCATGTGATTACAACTTAGGTTTTCATGTTTAAATCTTTTTAAATCATCAATGATTTGAATTTAAAGTTTAATCAATCTTTTTAAACCATCAATGATTTGAATTTAAAGTTTAATCGAAGATATAAGCGGGTGTGATTATTTTTTAGTGTTAAATCACATGTGATATCACATTACAAATTTTTAAAATCCAAAAAAAATGAAGAAAAAAAAAACTTTGTTGAAAGTATAGCTTGTTGGATCTATAATCGAAGAGAAAAAGACGCTGATTTCGAGTATGTAAATTTTATAATTTATAGGAAATACGGTTTGTGAGATATTTAGTATTTTAAAAAACAATAAAGTGAAAATGAATTTTTGAAATTGAGCAATCCTATTGGTTCCCCCATTCTCCATTTTTTGCCATTCTTATTTGAACTTTTCTCTTATTTGTTATTATTGATTAACTAGCTTAAATCCCCGCGAGAACGCGGACGAATAAATTGAAATTGTATTAGATTTAAAGTTTACATATTTAATTTATTAATTAATAAATTAGTATATTAGAGTGATATATTTCATATATGCATAACTTTGAGTCCCGCGACAACGCGAACTACTAAATTGAAATTGTTACAGATATTCAAATGAATATGACTGTATACATTGTTGTAGATTGAAATTGTCATGTTTATATTAAAAAAAATTAAATATAAACATCATACCTTCCAATTTTTGGACTTTTGGGATATTACCAGTTTTTTTATAGGATGGATGCTCAACTACACTTAATTTTTAGGACGAACAATTTTTTAAGAGATGTTAAGATCTTTGTGGATCCATTGATATAGAATATGTAGAGAATGATGGATCATATATAGGGTTAGAAATAAATAATTATAATTAAGTAAAAAAATGAAGGGTTATTACATTTTGTCGGCTACGTACTGGTCCCATTTGTTCCGAGTTAAGCAACATTTACTCTTTATTACTATGGTATGCAAGTAACTGATAAACTTTGTATCGAGGTAGGTAATATCGTAACCGGTAACTGGGACTACCTGTAAACTTAGTGACATGGACATTAAACATTATTCAAAATATCTATGTGGAAATTTATTTTGCTTAGATGTAACAAGTGTGTTGACCTGGTAGCTTGTTTCATTATTTCCTATTCTTAATTAAAAAAAAACCCTCTGATGTTCATCAAAGCTACAAAACTCACAATTTCTTCAATTATTACTCAAAATGGGTAAATACTTGAGAAAACCTAAATTAACTGGAGACACGGTGGCTGTAATCGATGTTTCTCCGTCGTCACTTGGCGTCCGTACACGTGCTAAAACCCTAGTTTTGCAAAAACTTCAGCAAGCTTCGAATTTAACCAACGTAACGTCACCGTCGCCGGCACCGGAGCATCACCATGAATTGTGTTATCTTCAGTTACGCAGCCGTAGACTGGAGAAACCACCGGTTCAAACATCAACAACATGTTGCCCGAGACAAAACGCTACATATCATCTTCAAGCGTCATCATCAAATCCACCATGAACAACAACAAAGCTTCACCATTTCTTTATTCTAAAACCTAATTACAACGAAGCCCTAATTTTTCATCTTTTTTCTCCAACTTACAAACCCTAAATTCCACAGTCACCGCTTCATCGGAGACGGATGGATTTGATTTCGCTACCAATTTCCACCGCAATTACTCACCACCGTCGGGTTCTTAAGCCGTCGCGTTCGTACACTGACACCACCACCAACACGTTTGTGCATCGGCGCCGCCACAAGTGCGTGTGTAAACCATCACTGCGTCGGTGATGGTGAAAGTTGAAGGAGATTGGTGATGAATTTGATTTCCGGTCATCGTAGACGGAGGGATTTGATTTCGACGGGGCCGGCACCACCAGAGCGTTGTTAACCATTAGTCCATCACTGTGTCGGTGATGGTGGAAGTAGAAGAAGAGATGGATGATGAATTAGACTTCCGGTGATCGGAGATATAGAGATTTGATTGTGCCGGCGGCATAACTCTAGCCAATGATCTTTTTCGATCTTCACTCATCTGCTACTGTTTTCTTTGTTTTGGTGATGGTGGAAGTAGAAGAAGAGATGGATGATGAACCACTTATAATGTTTAGGGTTGAATGATTTGAACTCATTGTTGACATCATGTGATTTTGGGTTGTGTGAAATTGAATTGGGTTTAAGAAATTGATTTTGGGAAAATTGAACCAGCTTCCTTTTTTATTTTATTTTGATTTTTAAGGGGAGGTGTTTGGAGATTAGTGATGGAGGAGGTAGTTGCAGGTTAGTGGTGGTTGGTGGGTGGTGAACTGGTGATGTTGAATCTAGACGAAGACTATGATGAACATCCTTAAAGATAATGGATTATTGGAATTTAAAAATAAATATAGAAACATACGTAGATAGATTGAAAAGCATGATTTTTAAATCATAAAATAAGATATTTAACGTGTGGCATCTACGTGTCTGCCATGTCATTGTTTTCAAAATACAAACGGTAAACTAATACTCCATCATGATATAAACACAAATTAGCAGGTAACGTTGCATACATTAGTCATTTATAGTAAATGTTGCTTAACTCGGAACAAATGGGACCAGTACGTAGCCGACATCATTGAATAACCCAAAAATGAATGAAATACATTTTGATTTGGATAGCATTGATTTTGCTTAAGTTAATGAAAAAAATTCGTTAATATCGAGAGTATGTCGTGAGAATTGGGTAAGTTTTAATTTTAGTTAATATTTAAAGGGGGGGAGTGTAATTGGTTTAATTAAATCTAGATTGTCGGATCAAATTGAAAAACCCCATTGAAAGGCCCAGATGCTCCATGAGATTTAATTTTAGTTTAATTATATGTAAGATTATTTATTATTATTGTTGTTATTATTAACCAGGTGATATACCCACAACAACGCGAGCTTTTACATTATTTTTTTGTAATTTTAGTTTGAAGGAAAAATAGTTATATATAATTGCTTAGAAAATAAGAATCAAATATATGTGATTATGTTATGATTTTACACACGATTAGAGTGTATTCAGCTAGCGATGTTTTTTAAATAGATATTGATGACTAAATAATTAAATTTAAACCTGTTAATTGTAAGAAGAATATATTTTTAAACTTAAGATTACATTTATAAATAACTAAATGTGGTTAAATCAATAAAATTGAATTTAAATTAAGATAAGAGTTGTTTATATTAGTCATATGTAACCGACTTTAAAAATATAAGATTTTTTTAATATTAATGTAAAATACATTTATAAGAATATAATATTTTCAAAATTAAGAGTTCATTTATAATGAATAAAAAGATTTGTTAAACTATTTTTGACAATATTAGCTATATTTTGTGAAATATATTCACTTCTTGATTTTCATACAAACATTTTTTTTCACTGGTTTTTATAATTGTCATTTTTTATAACTAAAAAGGAGATTAATAATCTTGTCTTTTGAGTCGAAGAAACCTGTTTGAAGGTTTAATAAGATAATAACTAAAGGATTGGGGTGATAACAAAATTAAAATTAAAAGTAGGCCTAATAATGTGTTCTTATTATAAACATATTAATGTTCGTTAAAATGAACATTTTAATTTTTAATGTCAATAACAATGTGTTTTACTTAATAACTATATCATTGTGCCAATAACAAAAATAGAATAATTATAAATTATTAATGTCTATAATAGCAAAAATTTCAAACTTAGCTAAATTACAAAATTGCTTTAAATAAAGGTGAACACAACACAAATTTTGTTAATTATTTAAATTGTAATTTTTAAACGTATATGTAATGTAAAAAGTAGAAACATTAAACATACTATTCATATACTTTGATGCTTCTTGAAGAAGTTAAAATCAACAACATAGTTATCATCAATTCCAATGAAAAAATATGTATTTAGATGTATTGATATACCTTCTAAAATTTTGGGGTTGTTGGGATCTTCATAATCAGTAGCCTTTCCATCTACAAATCAAATTTTTTAAAAAGACTAATCAATGTAGGAAAAAATAATTAATTTTGTAACATAAAAAGCGACATATAATACCTTTAAAAGTCTTAGGAGATTTGAGATCTTCAATTATAGAGTGCTTTCCGTCTACAAAACATTTTCAAAAGATGTTATAAGATATAATTCAATGATTATAACATAAATAATAGACATATAATACCTTTCAGTTCTTTTGAAATTTCTTGATTCTCAACTAATAGGTTGTTTCATATTCAATGAACATGGTTTTGTGAATCTATGAATTTGAAAGAATATGGAAGAATGTAAAGATAATTATAAATGAGGATGAATTGAATATATATATACATTTTTAGAAAAGCAATAACTCACACACACCAACCACGAATAGTTACATTTTCTCATGTATATATACAAAATTGTCCACCCCTGGACTTGAACCAACCTTCTGGTTGGAAGGTGTAACATCCTCTTCAGTGGCCTGGTATTTCTCTATTTAAATTGGATAATTAATTGTTCTAGAAATTTAATTGTTATAAATTGCTTTATTATGAAACTTGATGAAATAGGTCTTAGGACTTATTGTGGTTAATAAAATGTTGCTTGGTTTAATTTATTAAAGGTGACGGTACAATAAAATAAATTTCTCGCAAAATAGTTTTAGGTTCCAGACAATAGATTGAGGGCGGGTATAAAATACCCAAAAAGTTAGGTCGGTTAAATAAGGGCCGACCCTTTTTGTGATCACTTTACCAATTCCTTTTCTTCCTTCCTTGTTTTCATCTCAAGTAGAAACTCATAAACCCTAACCTAACTTCAAATTAATTCAAAGTAATAAGGTGGATTGAAGTTGTGATCTTGTAGCAATCCTCATCATCATCATATATCTTCCATCATCTTGTTCTTTTATCATTTGTAAGTGAATTCCATTTCATAAGTTCATGAGTTAGGTTAATTAGAAAATTGATGATTTGAGTTGTTTCTTGAGTTTATTTGATGATTACTTGTAATATACGATTGCTATTACTAAAGTATGATCATAGATGATGAATACTTGTGTAAATCTTTAAGTTTTGCAAATGTTAAGGTTAGAAAATGAAGTGTATGATTTTGGTATGAAAATGATATGATTTGATGTTATTGTTGTTGATTGATGTAACTAGAAGTAGTAACGTATCCCTTTACTGCTAGAAATCGAGTATGAGATGAATTGTAGTTTAAAGTTGAGATTTTTGGATAAAAGTACGTGTGGTATTTTGGAGCAACAGCTGCTGCTGCTGATTGGATGAACTAGCCGGCGGCTTTGCAGCCTAGCCGGCGGCTAGCGGGTTTTCGTTGGGGAGGCCGGCGGCTAAAGGCCTAAGGCCGGTGGGTTAAAGACCCTAGCCGGCGGGTAAAAATGGCTTTAAAACGCATTTTATTTCTGGTTGCTCAAAACACGTTAGAGCCGGCGTCCCAGGGTTGGGAACCGGCGGCTGGCCTTGGAAGCCGGCGGCTTCTTGGCCTAGCCAGCGGCTAAGTGATCTAGCCGGCGGCTAAATGGTCCAGTTCCACTTTTTGCACTTACTTGTTATAACTTAATATTAAATTGTTGTTATGTGTTATATTATGGGTAATAATACATGTGAGGGACTTATAACTTAGATAATAGTGGTGTTAAATCCCTAATCTGATTAGTTGATATGAGTTATATGTTGATGATTTCAATTACTAACTTGTTTATGATGTTGATCCTCAGATCCTCTAAAAGACAAAGTAGCACCGGGAATCTGAGTTGGTAAAGACGAAGGTATCGGTGAGTGGATTCGGAACTCACCATTGAATTTAGTTGTGATCATTGGATTACAACGAATAAGCGTGATATATTGTTGTTGCTTATTTAATATACCTTGTTGATTATTACTCAATGTGCAATGTGTGGCCTTCGGGCATCAGTTGTTAATGAGGTCAACGAGTTGTTGAATGGTTGGTTGGGCTAGTTGGTTATCGTGTGAATGATACAGGGATTTACTCATTTGTTGTGTGTATTGAACTGTATCTGAGTAGGATAACCACTAGCTATCGGTCTCGTCCGTTATGGCCATACGGATAGGTTGGATAAGTGTTCTTGGGGAGCCACCCAGGTTTGGTTATCCCTAGAGCCGCCGATCCTCATTATTGTGTTGTTTGCTGTAATTAGGTGATTATGCTAAGTTGAATGTTGTGTGATGAACTCACTCACTTAGCTATGTGCTAATCCCTCCTCTCTACTTCCTGCAGATTATATTTTGGGTTAGATGGGTAGCAGGAAGTTGATGCTCTAGGAGCTGGGAATGTCTTGACAAGCATGCTACTCTGATAATGTTTTGTACTAAACAAGTTGGTTTTTATATGATGCCCCAATTAAGATGTGGTTAAATAGTTTTTGAACTAGTATGAATTAAGCTATGAACTGTTTATGTAATCTAATTATGGTGCAGTAAAACTAATGATGTGTTTTAAATTACTACGCTTCCGTATTATTAATATAATATTGATATATAAAATGAGGGGCGTTATAAGTTGGTATCAGAGCATGGTTTGGGTTAATTGAACATTGTAGAATGTTCAATCCCAAAACTGGAGCGTGATATGTCAAACATTCTTGGGTATGGGATTTAGCATTTGTTGTGAATTGTTAGTAGATAGGTACTAACGATTAACAAGTTTCAAGTGTTGTATTGATTTCAGAAATGGCAGATGAAGAACAACCGACCACCAACCCCAATAATGCCTCTCGGTACGTTGCTCCTCCTTTTGAATCTCATACAGAACAACATAATCAGGAAGATACCTCTCATCCAACGGGTGAGGAATCTAACAGAGAGGAGTATATACATGAGATGGAGGATGAGTTGGTATTCCTTAGGGAGTTTAAAAGGAAAACTGAGGAAGCTGCAGCTAGACAACTGTTACAACAACAATCTTCTGTTTTCGGTGCTAGTCCTTCCTCACAATCCAATAAAGTGTGCTCCTTCAAAACCTTTATGTCAAGCAAACCACCGGAATAATATGGGAGTACAAATCCCACCGTGACTTTAAACTGGTTGAGAGATATGGAACGGAAATTCGATGTGACTCGATGTGAGGAGGAATCAAAAGTTATGTTTGCCGTTCAGTGTATAAAGGATGAGGCGATGGTTTGGTGGGACTCGGTTACAGGTCATTTAACACAACAACAAAAGGGATCAATCCGATGGCCTGATTTTCATCAAGCCGTTTGCAATCAATATTGTTCTGATTTTGATATGGCGCAGATTATGAGGGAGTTTGTGAACCTTCATTTATCGGATAAGATGACCATTGATGAGTTGATAGCGCAATTTACTGAAAAGCTTCAGTTTGAACAACAGTGGGTTCCCAATGAGAAAACCAGAATCGAGCAGTTTGTGGATGCCTTACCCCATAACTACCGCACTACCGTGAGATTAGCTAGTAGTTTATCGCAAGCCTTTAACCTTGCAAGATCAGTGGATAGTGATATTAGAGGTTTTCGTGCTTCCCAAACTAAGGATAATTCTTCTTCAAGGTTTAAAGCGAATTCTTCTAGCAAAGGAAAATCTTATTCGCAGGGTAGTCGACAGAATAAGAAATTTGTGAGTAGAAGTAATTCATCTAGTAACTCAAACTGGTGCAACATGTGTAAATCTAGGCATTCTGGCTCGTGTACCGTGCAAACGAATAAGTGTTTGAAATGTGGTGAGCTCGGCCATGAGATAAAGAATTGTCGGTACCCGAACTAGGTGTGTTGGACTTGCAAGAAGGAGGGACAACGTGTGGGTCAATGTCCGGAGGCAGGAAAGTCAGGGTCGGGTTCGGTCGGGAGTTTGGCATCTTCCGGTCAGAAACGAAAGAATCCTCCACCACCAACAAGTAGGGCTTTTCAAATGACAGTCGATGAGGCTGTGCATACAGAAGATGTCATAACTGGTACATTCCTTATAAACTCTGTACCGGCTCGTGTATTGTTTGACTCTGGTGCTAATTGTACTTTCATATCTGTATGCTTCTGTGACAAGTTGAAATTAGTCCCTACTGTGATAACAAAACCCATAGAAGTAGAAATTGTTAGTGGTAAATTAGTTCCTGTTACCACCTCGGTGACTGGAGCTAATATTGTGATTGATGACCGAACTTTCCCTATTTCTTTCTTGTTGATGCCAATCCCTAGTTTTGATGTGATAATTGGTATGGATTGGTTGAGTCAGAATAGGGATAGCATTGATTGTCACCAAAAGTTGATTAGAATCCCAATCTCCGAAGGGTCATACGTTGTGTGTGACACCCGATCAAAAATGACCCAAATTTCGCGCCGAATTTAAACTTTTATTTCGCGTATCACATTCGCTCAATACCAAAGTATACAAGTATTATATATATAAATGTATATATATAACATAAAAATATTATTTAATAATCGCAAATGTTCGATTTGAAAGCACTCAGAAACTTTAAAATAAAAGTTAGTACAAAACATCTCCAATTAAAATATTACTGTTAGAAACAATATTACTTAACTCAGAAAATTATTCAAAACATTTTTGAATACAGAAAACTATCCGTCAACACGAGTTGAAACAAATATATATTTTTATATCTATTTAAAAGTATTTTTATGAAATACTTCGATTAAAAACTTATACGATTTTATATTTAGAAATTTATCGTTTAAAAACATTATACTACATAACGATCGGGTAAATGAACACGGGTATATTGTACTGCAAATTGGGGACAAAGCCCCACCCTTTCTGGATCTGGTCGTAGACACTCACAGATCAAAACCTCCACCTTTATTGTTTCTTCCCCATTTTGTTTCAAAAGGAAAACACAAACACATCTCTAGCTATATCTCTTTCTCTATTCTCTCGTTCAATAACAAATCAGGAAGCAGCACCAGATCGCAGAAGCAGGACAAAATCATCATCATCATCCTTGTTCTTCATCATCGATCACCACCACCACCGATCGGTGCCATCACCGTCCGAGACCACCACCTTTGGACCACCATCACCATCGAGTTACAACAACAAGAGCAACGATAACATCATCATCATCATACCCATCGATCATCATCATCTAACCCATCTCATCTTTCTCTCGGGTTTACATCACACCCGAGCCGCCACCACCGCCGAGCACCACCAATCGGACACCACCACCGGCGCAGCAGCAGCAACCATATCTCACCACCATCGTCTTCATCATTCTCGTCATCACCACTTCCGGCCACACCTCCGAACACCACCACCACCGTGAGCTACACCTTTTTTTTTGTAATTTGTGAATTTCAAACTTATATCACCATGTAAACTTGATATAAACGATTTTTATGCTCAAAGATTAAGTTAGGAAATTTGTTGCGGTTTGATTTTACACGATATTGAAGTTGAAAACACAAAAGAAACTGGCGGGTCGACCCGGACCCGGGGGCTAACCCGGATTAGGACACATCAGGGGTAAATTGATAAGTGTCGCTAAGTTGTCTAGTGACGACATCAAGTGTCGCTAAAAAATGAAAGTACTCAATATTAAGTGTCGCTAAATTGTTTAGTGACGCCATTTCAATGTTGCTAAAAAATAGGATTCTACACAAAAAATAAATAAATAAATAAATACTTTTAAACACAGTAACGAAAACAACCATTCGTGAATATATCTTTCTAATACAATATGATAACAATACGATGTATATTTATACGAAATGGAACAAACTATTTATATACGAAAAATACAAAGTATTTTTATACAAAAACAAATAAAATTATATTTTTGGAATATAGTTTCGATTTACCACCAACGGGCCATATATTTTTATAAACTTCGAAAACAAATACAAACCGAAAACTTTGGGCATAATCAAATTGGAAGAACACTTATCGAATTCTTGGATATAATTAACTAAATAAACACTTATGGACTGTTTATTTAAACATCCACTTACAAATATATAATGTCGCATATTTAGGACATTAAGAGGTTACGGATTGGAGATTATGCTCGTTAGGAACGCTAGCACCCATAGGTGAGTCTCACGGCCCCTTTTTACTGTTTTACTGTTTCGGGGGAGATGCATTACTTGTTTTACTCGAACACATGTACTTACTTACTTGATTTACTTACTGATTTACTGGTATATCGATTGCATGGGTTTTACTTAATCCAATGAAGTCCCTTTAATCATAGTTGTTAGTTATGGACTTAAGCGCGAGTTTTAGTATATTGATCCATATGGGACTGACAATCCCCGCCCGGGGTGGTAGCGCCACCACGAACCGTACTTGTATAAACGGGCGTTTTCTTCTCGTTTCATATGAGTGTTTTTGGATTAGCACTCACGGGGGAAAATTACAGACTTGTTAAGCTTCGACTATGATGCTCACATCAATGTATATCAACTACCCTATTGCATTGATGCAATGATTTATTACAGACTTGTTACCTACACGAAATTGATGTTACTAATCTACTGTTTTGGTACAAATACATTTATTACTTACTGCTTGTGAAACTTTTGTACTACTATTGTGTTTAATTGATTTACTTACTACAAACCTGTGAGATTCACCAACCTTTTGGTTGACGCTTTTAGTAATGCATTCTCAGGTACGCAACCACAGTAGGATGGCCCAGCAGGATTCTACTTATATGCTAAGCTAGTACGAGTCGCATGCATACACACTTATGAAGATTTTACTCACATTATCTTTTGTACTGTGCTTATGTATTTTAAAATCTTCAGATTTATTTTACGAACCCATTAATGTTGTATCCTTATGACATAAAACTTTGTACTACTTATGTAATGTAATGTATTTTCTAAAACGTCTCATTTAGAGTCGTTTACTATATATCTTGTGCTTTGTTTATTGATTAGTCACGCCCCGACCCGATTCGCTTCCGCAACCCGAATTAGGGGGTGTGACAGATTGGTATCAGAGCCTAAGGTTATAGTGAACTAGGTTGCATATAGTGAGCCTAGACTATGACCGTTAAGCAGTATTCCTCATTAGGTATAACTGGTTCAGGGATTACATCATACAAATTTAATTTAACATAGTTTAGCTAACTATATACAATTAAACAAAGACGATGTAAGATCTGAAAGGGGTTATATTGAACAGGAATGCATTAGCTGACTCTGACCAAGAGAGAACCGAGACTTTTAATTGCTTTGTGCTAGACACGGCTAGGTGAATATATAGGTATATATATGGTATATACATATATGATTAGGCTATTATGTGATATAGGTATATATACATATATAGGCCTCGATTGCATACTACTCTATAGGCTATTATATACTGAGGGTATATGAATAGGCCTTATCCAATGATACTTTTGTTACTACCTACACTACTGAAAACGACAAATATAGCTACTCCAACGTTCTTCGATATGAAGAATGGGACTTAGTATTTACTTACTACCGCATACCTGATTATACATCTATAACATTCTACAACATACTCCACTGTACCGTTAGGTGTATCCTAGGAAAACTAGTTCCAACAAATTTTAACATGCTTTTACCCCAAAACTTTTCATAACTTCTGTTTTTGAACAGATTTTGTTAAACAAAATTTTCAAAACTTTGTCGTTGACAAGGGTTTCAACCGATCCATTTATCAACTCAAGTATTCAACGGACTTCAAAGTTTTCAGCCGACTTTCATAATCATAGTTTTCTTACAAATGTATTTCTAACAAAATGTTACAAATTTCTCTTGAAATGTTTTATAAAATTCTCAAAATTTCATAACAGTGTAAACTTATATATAATACACAACTTTATACAAATTTCAAATTTTAGATGGTCAGCAAAATTACACGGCATAAGATGATATCCTTGCTTCTAAGATAAAAATCTACTAAGACTCGAATGAGGACGCGGGTGGCCTCATTCTTCAACGGCCTAACTATTCTTGTGATTACTTGCTTTACTAAACCTTGATTGTTACTTGTTACTACATTCCGTGCTTTAAATCCTGGAAATGTGTTAGGATTAGAAAACTACAACTCGACTTCTACACGATTCCGACGGGAAAAACGAAAATTTAGTTTCTATAGTTTCTATATATGAGACGAGGTTTAGCTCACATATGTATAGGAATAACATATCCTACGCTGTTTTATACCGGAAAACATACCGGTCATACCGGAAGACATACCGGTTAACTTTTATACACTGGGTAACATCCTATATAAAACTAATTTATGCTAAACCATTTAGTTTCTATATGAGACTGACAGAGTCTAAGTTATGCTACGATACCATTAACTGTTACAAACTGTACGAACGCAGTGGAAGTTACTGCTTTACTTTAGGCTACTAGTGCAAGGAGTAGCTACACCCTAGCGACTGGCTGACTGACCGACCGAACTTGCCTTCACAAATAAAATGGTTAACTACATCGAAACTCACTCCTCTATTTCTTTAGTCGCTAGTAGGGCAATAGTTCAACAAGGGGAGGTAGGCAACACTATATAGGTGTTGTACCACTTACACAAATCTCACAGACTTCCTCAAAATACGCACAGACTATTACTCTGAAAACACAGACAATTATTACGAACAAATTTCCGGACGAAATTCTCCTAACAACGGGAGAATGTGACACCCGATCAAAAATGACCCAAATTTCGCGCCGAATTTAAACTTTTATTTCGCGTATCACATTCGCTCAATACCAAAGTATACAAGTATTATATATATAAATGTATATATATAACATAAAAATATTATTTAATAATCGCAAATGTTCGATTTGAAAGCACTCAGAAACTTTAAAATAAAAGTTAGTACAAAACATCTCCAATTAAAATATTATTGTTAGAAACAATATTACTTAACTCAGAAAATTATTCAAAATATTTTTGAATACAGAAAACTATCCGTCAACACGAGTTGAAACAAATATATATTTTTATATCTATTTAAAAGTATTTTTATGAAATACTTCGATTAAAAACTTATACGATTTTATATTTAGAAATTTATCGTTTAAAAACATTATACTACATATCGATCGGGTAAATGAACACGGGTATATTGTACTGCAAATTGGGGACAAAGCCCCACCCTTTCTGGATCTGGTCGTAGACACTCACAGATCAAAACCTCCACCTTTATTGTTTCTTCCCCATTTTGTTTCAAAAGGAAAACACAAACACATCTCTAGCTATATCTCTTTCTCTATTCTCTCGTTCAATAACAAATCAGGAAGCAGCACCAGATCGCAGAAGCAGGACAAAATCATCATCATCATCCTTGTTCTTCATCATCGATCACCACCACCACCGATCGGTGCCATCACCATCCGAGACCACCACCTTTGGACCACCATCACCATCGAGTTACAACAACAAGAGCAACGATAACATCATCATCATCATACCCATCGATCATCATCATCTAACCCATCTCATCTTTCTCTCGGGTTTACATCACACCCGAGCCGCCACCACCGCCGAGCACCACCAATCGGACACCACCACCGGCGCAGCAGCAGCAACCATATCTCACCACCATCGTCTTCATCATTCTCGTCATCACCACTTCCGGCCACACCTCCGAACACCACCACCACCGTGAGCTACACCTTTTTTTTTGTAATTTGTGAATTTCAAACTTATATCACCATGTAAACTTGATATAAACGATTTTTATGCTCAAAGATTAAGTTAGGAAATTTGTTGCGGTTTGATTTTACACGATATTGAAGTTGAAAACACAAAAGAAACTGGCGGGTCGACCCGGACCCGGGGGCTAACCCGGATTAGGACACATCAGGGGTAAATTGATAAGTGTCGCTAAGTTGTCTAGTGACGACATCAAGTGTCGCTAAAAAATGAAAGTACTCAATATTAAGTGTCGCTAAATTGTTTAGTGACGCCATTTCAATGTTGCTAAAAAATAGGATTCTACACAAAAAATAAATAAATAAATAAATACTTGTAAACACAGTAACGAAAACAACCATTCGTGAATATATCTTTCTAATACAATATGATAACAATACGATGTATATTTATACGAAATGGAACAAACTATTTATATACGAAAAATACAAAGTATTTTTATACAAAAACAAATAAAATTATATTTTTGGAATATAGTTTCGATTTACCACCAACGGGCCATATATTTTTATAAACTTCGAAAACAAATACAAACCGAAAACTTTGGGCATAATCAAATTGGAAGAACACTTATCGAATTCTTGGATATAATTAACTAGATAAACACTTATGGACTGTTTATTGAAACATCCACTTACAAATATATAATGTCGCATATTTAGGACATTAAGAGGTTACGGATTGGAGATTATGCTCGTTAGGAACGCTAGCACCCATAGGTGAGTCTCACGGCCCCTTTTTACTGTTTTACTGTTTTGGGGGAGATGCATTACTTGTTTTACTCGAACACATGTACTTACTTACTTGATTTACTTACTGATTTACTGGTATATCGATTGCATGGGTTTTACTTAATCCAATGAAGTCCCTTTAATCATAGTTGTTAGTTATGGACTTAAGCGCGAGTTTTAGTATATTGATCCATATGGGACTGACAATCCCCGCCCGGGGTGGTAGCGCCACCACGAACCGTACTTGTATAAACGGGCGTTTTCTTCTCGTTTTATATGAGTGTTTTTGGATTAGCACTCACGGGGGCAAATTACAGACTTGTTAAGCTTCGACTATGATGCTCACAGCAATGTATATCAACTACCCTATTGCATTGATGCAATGATTTATTACAGACTTGTTACCTACACGAAATTGATGTTACTAATCTACTGTTTTGGTACAAATACATTTATTACTTACTGCTTGTGAAACTTTTGTGCTACTATTGTGTTTAATTGATTTACTTACTACAAACCTGTGAGATTCACCAACCTTTTGGTTGACGCTTTTAGTAATGCATTCTCAGGTACGCAACCACAGTAGGATGGCCCAGCAGGATTCTACTTATATGCTAAGCTAGTACGAGTCGCATGCATACACACTTATGAAGATTTTACTCACATTATCTTTTGTACTGTGCTTATGTATTTTAAAATCTTCAGATTTATTTTACGAACCCATTAATGTTGTATCCTTATGACATAAAACTTTGTACTACTTATGTAATGTAATGTATTTTCTAAAACGTCTCATTTAGAGTCGTTTACTATATATCTTGTGCTTTGTTTATTGATTAGTCACGCCCCGACCCGATTCGCTTCCGCAACCCGAATTAGGGGGTGTGACATTGTGGCTCGAGGAGAACGGGATAGTATGTCAATTCCCTTGATTTCTATGATGAAGGCTAGGAAGTCATTGTCCAAAGGTTGTGAGTCCTATATAGCCTATGTAGTTGATGCCAAGCTTGAAAAGAAAACCATTTCTGATGTTCCAGTTGTGAGTGAATATCCCGAGGTATTCCTTGATGAATTGCCTGGGTTACCACCAGTTAGGGAAGTTGAGTATCGTATTGATCTTGTGCCGGGCTCGTCCCCTGTAGCTAAAGCTCCTTATAGGTTAGCGCTTTCTGAGATTCGTGAAATGATGAATCAGATACAGGAATTGTTGGATAAGGAGTTTATCAGACCTAGTTCTTCACCGTGGGGTGCCCCGGTATTATTTGTGAAAAAGAAAGACGGGTCATTGCGTATGTGTATTGATTATAGAGAATTAAACAAGAGGACAGTAAAGAACAAATACCCTCTGCCCAGAATAGATGATTTATTTGATCAGTTGCAGGGTTCTTCTGAATATTCTAAAATTGATCTGAGGTCGGGTTATCACCAGGTTCGTGTTAGGGAAGAAGATATTCCTAAAACGGCTTTTTGTACTAGGTATGGACATTATGAATTTTTGGTCATGCCTTTTGGTTTGACAAATGCTCCCGCAGTATTTATGGACTTGATGAACCGTGTTTGTCGACCCTCCTTGGATAAGTTTGTGATTGTTTTCATTGACGATATTCTTGTGTTTTCAAAATCTGAAGTCGAGCATGCCATGCATCTAAGGTTGGTCCTTGATACCTTGAAACGGGAACAGTTGTATGCCAAGTTTTCTAAATGTGAATTTTGGATTCGGGAAGTTCAATTCTTGGGCCATATAATTTGTAAGGATGGTGTGAAAGTAGATCCATCGAAAATCGAGGCTGTGATGAAATGGAATGCCCCAAAGTCTGCTTCTGAAATAAAGAGTTTCCTTGGATTAGCGGGTTACTACCGGAAATTCATAAAAGATTTTTCTAAAATTGCCGGTCCGTTAACTAAATTAACCCGTAAAGATGTGAAATTTGTGTGGACTAATCAACAGGAACAAGCTTTTCAGACGTTAAGGCAATTGTTGTGTCAGGCACCTGTGTTGACATTACCCGATGGTACAGATGATTTCGTTGTCTACTGTGACGCTTCTCATTCCGGTTTGGGCTGTGTGCTTATGCAAAGAGATAGTGTTATTGCCAATGCTTCTCGACAGTTGAAACCACATGAAAAGAATTATCCCACTCACGATTTGGAACTGGCAGCGGTTGTATTTGCTTTAAAGCTCTGGAGACATTACTTGTATGGTACTAGCTGTGTTGTTTGTACTGACCATAAGAGTCTGCAGTATGTGTTTTCTCAGAAAGAGTTGAACATGCGTCAGAGGCGGTGGTTAGAGTTAATCAAGGATTATGATTGTGAAATCCGATATCATCCTGGCAAGGCCAATGTTGTTGCTGACGCTCTGAGCCGAAAGAGCACTTCCGATCGAATCTATTACTTGAGAGTCGATGTTTCGTCTGACTTGATTAATCAAATAAAAGTTTCACAATTAGAAGCTTTGAAGGATCATAATTTGAAAACCGAGATTATGTTGAAAAGAAAGGATGAGTTGGTCGAAGACTCGAGAGGATTAATGACCTATCAATCTCGTGTATGGATACCTTTACTTGGAAATATTCGGGATTTGATTTTGAATGAGGCACACAAATCTAAACTATCTATTCATCCCGGTAGTACTCGTATGTACAATGATTTGAAACCATTGTATTGGTGGCCTACAATGAAGACCGACATTGCAAAATTTGTTGGTACTTGTCATATTTGCTCTCAAGTCAAAGCGGAACATCAAAAGTCGTACGGATCATTGAAACAGTTGGAAATCCCCGAGTGGAAATGGGAACACATAACCATGGATTTTGTAATTAAATTGCCGCGTACTTCCCGGGGTAATGACATGATTTGGGTTATAGTTGATCGGTTGACAAAAAGCGCGCATTTTCTTGCTACAAGTGAATCTGCCCCTTTAGGTAAACTTGCTCAGTTGTACATTAATGAAATTGTCTCGAGGCATGGTATTCCGTTGTCGATTGTGTCTGACCGAGACTCTCGCTTCGTTTCTTATTTTTGGCAAAATTTACAACAAGAATTGGGGACACGTGTAAACCTTAGTACAGCTTATCATCCGCAAACAGATGGTCAATCAGAACGCACAATTCAAACGTTAGAGGATATGCTTCGTGCTTGTGTTTTGGAATATGGAGGTTCGTGGGACTCGCACCTCCCGTTGGTCGAATTTGCTTATAACAACTCGTATCATTCTAGTATCGGTATGCCTCCATATGAAATGTTGTATGGGCGACGTTGTAGAACACCGACATGTTGGTTAGAAGCCGGTGAGAAACAGTTTGCTGGGCCCGATATTGTACAGATGACCGCTGATAAAGTAGCAATTGCACGTGAAAAGTTGAAAGCCGCGCGTGACAGACAGAAACGGTATGCAGACCCGAAGAGACGACCAGTTGTATTTTCTGAAGGTGAACTTGTATATCTCAAAGTTTCTCCATGGAAAGGCGTGATCTGATTTGGAAAACGGGGAAAGTTAGCACCTAGATATATTGGTCAGTTCAAAATTCGACAAGTTGTTAATGACCAATCTGTGACATTGGATCTTCCTCCTGAACTTGCGGGTATTCATAGCACGTTTAATGTGTGTTATTTGAGAAAGTGTAACATCGAAGATCAGTCGCAAATCCTCCCGTTACAAGATTTGAGGGTGGATCAAACTCAGAAGTTGATTGAGGAACCGGTAGAAATCCTTGATAGGAAGGTTACCAAACTTAGGAAGAAACAAATTCCTATGGTGTTAGTAAAGTGGAAACATAGTTTAGGTTCCAACCTTACTTGGGAGTCTGAAGAGTCAATGAAGTCCAGATATCCTGGATTGTTTGATGGTGTTGAGATTTCGGGGATGAAATCTCCTTAAGGAGGGGAGATTTGTAACATCCTCTTCAGTGGCCTGGTATTTCTCTATTTAAATTGAATAATTAATTGTTCTAGAAATTTAATTGTTATAAATTGCTTTATTATGAAACTTGATGAAATAGGTCTTAGGACTTATTGTGGTTAGTAAAATGTTGCTTGGTTTAATTTATTAAAGGTGACAGTACAATAAAATAAATTTCTCGCAAAATAGTTTTAGGTTCCAGACAATAGATTGAGGGCGGGTATAAAATACCCAAAAAGTTAGGTCGGTTAAATAAGGGCCGACCCTTTTTGTGATCACTTTACCAATTCCTTTTCTTCCTTCCTTGTTTTCATCTCAAGTAGAAACTCATAAACCCTAACCTAACTTCAAATTAAATCAAAGTAATAAGGTGGATTGAAGTTGTGATCTTGTAGCAATCCTCATCATCATCATATATCTTCCATCATCTTGTTCTTTTATCATTTGTAAGTGAATTCCATTTCATAAGTTCATGAGTTAGGTTAATTAGAAAATTGATGATTTGAGTTGTTTCTTGAGTTTATTTGATGATTACTTGTAATATACGATTGCTATTACTAAAGTATGATCATAGATGATGAATACTTGTAAAAATCTTTAAGTTTTGCAAATGTTAAGGTTAGAAAATGAAGTGTATGATTTTGGTATGAAAATGATATGATTTGATGTTATTGTTGTTGATTGATGTAACTAGAAGTAGTAACGTATCCCTTTACTGCTAGAAATCGAGTATGAGATGAATTGTAGTTTAAAGTTGAGATTTTTGGATAAAAGTACGTGTGGTATTTTGGAGCAACAGCTGCTGCTACTGATTGGATGAACTAGCCGGCGGCTTTGCAGCCTAGCCGGCGGCTTTGCAGCCTAGCCGGCGGCTAGCGGGTTTTCGTTGGGGAGGCCGGCGGCTAAAGGCCTAAGGCCGGTGGGTTAAAGACCCTAGCCGGCGGGTAAAAATGGCTTTAAAACGCATTTTATTTCTGGTTGCTCAAAACACGTTAGAGCCGGCGTCCCAGGGTTGGGAACCGGCGGCTGGCCTTGGAAGCCGGCGGCTTCTTGGCCTAGCCAGCGGCTAAGTGATCTAGCCGGCGGCTAAATGGTCCAGTTCCACTTTTTGCACTTACTTGTTATAACTTAATATTAAATTGTTGTTATGTGTTATATTATGGGTAATAATACATGTGAGGGACTTATAACTTAGATAATAGTGGTGTTAAATCCCTAATGTGATTAGTTGATATGAGTTATATGTTGATGATTTCAATTACTAACTTGTTTATGATGTTGATCCTCAGATCCTCTAAAAGACAAAGTAGCACTGGGAATCTGAGTTGGTAAAGACGAAGGTATCGGTGAGTGGATTCGGAACTCACCATTGAATTTAGTTGTGATCATTGGATTACAACGAATAAGCGTGATATATTGTTGTTGCTTATTTAATATACCTTGTTGATTATTACTCAATGTGCAATGTGTGGCCTTCGGGCATCAGTTGTTAATGAGGTCAACAAGTTGTTGAATGGTTGGTTGGGCTAGTTGGTTATCGTGTGAATGATACAGGGATTTACTTCATTTGTTGTGTGTATTGAACTGTATCCGAGTAGGATAACCACTAGCTATCGGTCTCGTCCGTTATGGCCATACGGATAGGTTGGATAAGTGTTCTTGGGGAGCCACCCGGGTTATTGGTTATCCCTAGAGCCGCCGATCCTCATTATTGTGTTGTTTACTGTAATTAGGTGATTATGCTAAGTTGAATGTTGTGTGATGAACTCACTCACTTAGCTATGTGCTAATCCCTCCTCTCTACTTCCTGCAGATTATATTTTGGGTTAGATGGGTAGCAGGAAGTTGATGCTCTAGGAGCTGGGAATGTCTTGACAAGCATGCTACTCTGATAATGTTTTGTACTAAACAAGTTGGTTTTTATATGATGCCCCAATTAAGATGTGGTTAAATAGTTTTTGAACTAGTATGAATTAAGCTATGAGCTGTTTATGTAATCTAATTATGGTGCAGTAAAACTAATGATGTGCTTTAAATTACTACGCTTCCGTATTATTAATATAATATTGATATATAAAATGAGGGGCGTTATAGAAGGCCAACTCGATACCGCTAGGCCAATGGCCCTTTGGTAATTGAATAATTAATAATTACTAATATTATATATATATATATATATATATATATATATATATATATATATATATATATATATATATATATATAATAGGTAAAATAAATGATTTGAATGAGGGAAAATATGTGTTTATGATTTTTTAAAATTTTAGATATATTAAAAGAAATACAATAGTTTGTTTAAAAAGATTAGGAACTGGCCGTCCATTTTTTTGGTTTTCATATTGAGTTGATTTAATCTCATTATAATGATTTAATTAATTTTATTTGATAATTTGTATTTAATATATATATATATATATATTGGAATTTAATTAATAATATCTATTCCTATAAAATATTCGATAATTACATTTATTGAGGTTGATTTAATCTCATTATATTGATTTAATTAATTTGATTTGATAATCTATATTTAATATATATTGGAATTTATTAATAATTTCTATTTATATCTAATATTCGATAATTATATTTAAATAAGAATTTAATTTTTAACAAATAATTAGAGGTGCAAAGTTAATTATATTAAACAAATCTAGATCGTTGATCGTTAATGAAGGAACCTAATCAAGGGTTTAAATTCATCCATGCTGTAACACCTAGTTTTCGGGTCTGGAATTAAATAATATTTTAGTAAGTTTTAAAATGGTTTTATTGTGACTAATAAAATTGTATTTGTTTTAAAAAGTTGAAGTTGACGGTAAAATAAAATATTTTGTCTCACGGGTATTTTCTGATTCCAGACAATAGATTTAGAACGGGTATAAAATTATACCTCTTAAAATGTGAAGTCGGTTGATATGGCCGACCTATTTCTTTCTCAAAGTTTCTCAAAAGTTCGCATTCCTTCATTTCCTTTCAATTGAAGAATTTGCAATTTTAGGAAACCATAACCATAAATTGAAACAACAAACCTTTGGGTGATTCTGATTAGTAACCTCAACTTCATCACCTCCATCTTGTTTACCTTCATCTTCATCAAGAGGTGAGTGATTTTGAATTTATAAAATGGGGTTTTGAGAGATGTTGAGTTTTAGTTGAAATTGGAGCTTAATATGTTGTTATTTGGTGTCAATAGGTGTTATTTGATGTTAGTTAAAGCTTTAGAAACGTTAGAAACCGAGTTTCTTGAGTTTTGGGGAGATTTGAGTCGAAAAACTCGTATCAGCAGCGAAACTCGTTGAACCCAGTTCGTTCAGCGAGTCGAGTTGAGTCCTGCGAGTCGAGTTGAGTCCTGCGAATCGAGTTGATTCTGCGAGCCGAGTTGACCTGCGAATCCAGATCACTGCGAATCGATATTTTAAAAGTTTTGGTTTTGCAAATTTTGAAAATGCGCAAGTCTTTTCAGGGTAGCGACTAGATGATAATTTCATTAACTCGGATTTGATTGAAATTCGCATGGTCACTCGGAAACGGCTCAATGATCAAAGCTATATGCTAATAGCCTAGGCAGTTTTTGGCCATTCGGGGTCATCTAGGGGTCGAAAATGGCATTTTACTGTTTTTAAACGTCATTTCGGGATTTTCTGATTTCTTATCTATTTGAACTTTTGTTCGCCTAGACTTCAGGAATTATTTGATTGGATAAATATGTTATGATGATGATTATGAGACGAGTTACTGACTTGTTGTTATTTATATTCTCAGATAAGCAGAAGGAAACTCAGTAATATAAGACCACTGAGTTGAAGAATCAGGAATATCGGTGAGTGGTTACTGTAATCATCGGTTCAACCCAGTTGTAACGGGTTCGGTTACAATGTTAGACCATGATAGTTTTAGTTATATTTAGTTATAACTATTGTTCATGTTAATTTTAGTTGTTTAGTTCTTGTTTATATAGATTGATTAGTTGATTGAGTTTAGTTGATTCAGTTGTATCAGTTGTTCAGTTGATATTCCATAACTGCATATGATATGCCTTTATGTGACAAGTTGTTGAAATGATTCGGAGTGAGGTCAACAATGATTGGGTTTGGTTACTACTGTGTAGCTGTCTAGGTAACTTTGATACACATAGTTGAGAACTAACCTATTCAGTGAAGGTAGTATTCAGGCTATCGGTAAATCACTGTGATAGTATACCAGTGATTGCAGGTGACTGTGATAGTATACCAGGAGCCGCCGGTCCTCATGTACTTATGTGCTTATGTGTTTAATTGTTGAGTTTATCGGTTGTAAGACTTGTTATGATTGGATTGAACCGTTGGTTACGGTTCCATTCACTTAGCGTGAGCTAATCCCTCGTTGTTAAATATTTTGCAGATTTTGGTTAGTTTTGATGTAAAGCGGGATATGGTAGCTGACTGGATGTTTGACTGCACGCGCTAACTCTGATCTTTTGTTAATATCTTTTGGAAAAGTTTTATATAACACCCGTTTTAGATTAATATGGTTATGTAACTAATATGGATTGTAAATTATGTAGCAATGGAATAGTTTGTTTGAAAAAAGGTAGTTGTTTGGTTCATGTAAACTCGTCAAATATGTTTTGGGAACGCGCTTCCAGGTTTATAATATTAAAATATGTTGGGTAAAATGCGGGGTGTTATACATGTTATTCTGTTTAATAAAGATTAATAATTAATTATTATTAATTATATTATTTTAATAGGGAAGAGTTCAATTGAGACCATTTATTTTGTGTGAGAATGGGGGAACCAACCACAATATGCCATATGTCACTTTTTTCTCTCTCATCCACGTTTTTAAAAATTAAATATCTCACAAACGACAAGTCGAAAAATCATGAAAATTGCACCATATTTTTCAGCGTTTTATCCTCTTCGATTTGCCGTCCATCAAGGCATACTTCTGACGAACTTTTTTTTTCTTCATTTTTTTGGTGGGTTTTACATATTAGTAACACATGTGTTAGTGATTGATTATAAATTTGATTTAGGGTTTAGGGTTAGGGTTTAGAGTTAGGGTTTAGCAGGGTTTAGTGTTAGGGTTTAGTAGGGTTTAGGGTTTAGTATGATTTAGGGTTTAGAGTTTTATAAAGCGTTTAGGGTTTAGGGTTTGGGTTTAGGGGTTAGGGTTTAGGGTTGGGAGTTTGGGGTTTCGTCCCGAAACCCCAAACTCCCAACCCTAAACCCTAACCCCTAAACCCCAAACCCTAAACCCTAAACGCAACAGTGTAACACACGTGTTAGTAATGTGAAACCCACTAAAAATAATGAAAAAAAAAACTCGTCGAAAGTATGTCTTAATGGACGGCAAATCGAAGAGGATCAAACGTTGAATCTAATGGTGCAATTTTCATAATTTTTCGATTTGTCGTTTGTGAGATATTTAACTTAAGGGGTAAATGGGTTTTGTATTCTCTTTGTAGACATGGCACCATATCATTGGTTCCTCTATTCTCACACAAATTTTTAGTCTCATTTGAACCTTACCCTATTTTAATAATAATAATAATAATAATAATAATAATAATAATAATAATAATAATAATAATAATAATTATTATTATTATTATTATTATTATTATTATTATTATTATTATTATTATTATTATTATTTAATTAATTATTAATTATATTATATTTCTCTTGTCAAAACATGGCTATCCTCTCATCATATCATATATAGATAGATAATATAGGCACGTATGATTAATTATTTCATACATTATCTAGTTTGCGTTAGTTGATAATTAATCACACCTTAAACAAATTAGTTATGATCCATTCGCATGCAGCATGAGCAAATAGGAAATCAAAAGTATAGTTAGTTAGAAAAGAAACGGTAAGCTAGCCACAAACATTGATGAGATCGGCAAGTGTGTATGTGCTCCAACTAATTATGTGCTACCCCACACATATATACATATCTTAGGCTTAATTGCTTAAATATAATATATGAGAAATGCTTATAGTGTCATTAAAAATTCAATTGGCCAATTAAATTATTTAATTCCATCAAATTGGCTAAAATTTAAGGACATGATGACATCATAATTAATTATACCTAAATCTTAAGCCTAATCCTAATCCAAATATTAATAAAAGTTTTTTTTTAATAAATAACCTCTTAAGCGTGTATATATATATGACCGATATCAAAACTGATTTGCCAGAACTTTTTTTTTTCTTTTTATTACCGCGAACTATGCCAATTCGCTTGCTTATAGAATTCTAGATCCTCATGTTTACAAAAGAGATTTGAATTCATAACCTTAAGGGTGCATGATGCTGATGATATATTTAGGCCTATCATTTCTCAAAAGAGAATTGCTAGACTCATATAAATTTTACAAACAAACTTTCACAAAATGAGGTGTCAATTAAATTCCACCAATAACATTATTATATTTTTTCTCTCTTATATTTTTCTTCCCTCATTTCATTGGTACAACTCATTTTGTAAACATAATTTTGTAAAAATTTGATGATTCTAGCATTTCTCTTTTGAAAATACACATTTAAAGTCCACCAAAAGTATATTTTTTTACATAAATACTATACAATAGTTACCACACATTTTACTCCACGCTTCTAGAAAGTGTGTAAATTATTTAGCAATAGATAAGATTTTCCACACATCTTAAATTATACTCCGTATATAGGAACCTTTATGATGTCATCATTTAATTATATTTCAATTAAGTTCTTTAATTCTAGTAAATTTTCAAATAAGGTCCCTAAAAGAATTTTTTTTAATCAACTACTCACTTACATATAAATAGAAATTTGATTCATCAATTAAAACATTATCCAAATCGATCTATAATGTTGTTATTGTTAATTCACCGAGTAAGGAATGAAATTACTTGAAAATCTATATAGACTTAAAATAATTAATTTTTTTTCACTAACTTGGTTTCAAAAACTTTTAATTTTTTAATCTCTACTTATAAATCCATTCACATTAAGTAGTATTATCATAAATCCAACTAAATGCATAATATACATATTAACTTACACACTTTATTATTAGAAACAAGATACTGAATACGAAATTTCATATTAAAAATCAACAGCCCGTGTATATACACGGGTTTAAAGTCTAGTATATTTGTAAAAAAGAAAAGTTCACACTTATAAGTCTGGAAATATCAGTTAATTAAAATTAAATATACTTCTGTTATCATCGTAATTCTAAATAATGTTTAGTTTTCGTTCTACTGATATTGACTTTGTTATAAAAGAATTGATTGACGACCATCTATAAATTGTGTTATTAAAGAATTGATTGACAAGTTGATTTTTTATTAAGAGCAGTTTAGACTTTTAACTCTCATTAATTCAACTTCTTAAACATTAATGGAGATTAATTAGTGATGAGTTATAGATTATAGATGAGTTACGTTTTAGGCCACCGAGCATTCAACAAACAGCTCGCGAACCATATAGAGGGAATTTCGTGATCATTTGTTTATTAAATGAATGAACATGAACAAAACAATCTTTGTTCGTTTAGTTAAATGCACAAATGTAAACATAAATCTCATTCCTTTATTTATGTTTGTGGAGTGACGAAGTTTGACCGAGCTATTTGGTGGTCAAAGTCATTTGACATAGTTAGCATAATATTTTATTATGGTACACAAAAAGTAAATTAACTATATTTTTAACTTAATTAGTGTTACTATATCAATAACCTTATTGACAAGCATAGCTATGCATTTACGTTAGCTGAAAATCGACTTAAAATAACTGTTACGAATAAAATCTCTAAATCATTATTATCATATATTTAATTCTATGATATATTGAAAAACAAAAATAAATAAAATTGATAATAGTGAGACTACCTTTATTTCATTATACTTACATAAATACCTCCCAATTAACCATTTAACATAGCTCACACTATGTTGTAAACATTGAGTACTCTACTATTAACAAAAAAAAACCCTTGAAGGGGGAGGCCCCTCCCTGCCCCAATAAAGCTTCATCGCTATGTTCGTGGACGTTTGATATTATGTCTCTTTATATTCGTTTGATTATGTTTAGTCGCGTATATAGTCTGCTTGAGTTTGCCTATATATCATTTATATTTTAAAAGGAATTAATAAATACAAATATATCTTTTTTTTTTTGAAAGGCAGTAGAGTGATTCCGGGCGGTTACGGCCACTAGGCAAGCTAGTGGACTCGATGCGCTGGCGAGGTCACTATCCCCCACTGCTTCCAGAAGGAAAACCCCACAAGGTTCCGAGCGAGGCTCGAACCTGGGCCTTGTGGGTAAAACTCCACTGCATCAAACCAACAAATACATCTTTAGTTTTTACTTTCTTTATAGTAGCATTGTTCCCTTTGTTCCATTAAGTTCGATATATTATGTGTGTTCCTCTTTGTCGTTCATTTAAGTATCTAACATATTAATGAACAATTATAAACGAGCATGAATAATTTAATATTCCGAATGAAAGGAACAGGAATACGCTATTTAATTTTAAGTTTACAAAAAAAAATAATATAATAATAATAATAATAATAATAATAATAATAATAATAATAATAATAATAATAATAATAATAATAATAATAATAATAATAATAATAATAATAATATAATAATAATAATAATAAGAGAAGAGTTCAATTGAGACTATTTATTTTGTGTGAGAATGGGGGAACCAACCACAATATGCTATGTGTCACTTTTTTCTCTCTCATCCACGTTTTTAAAAATTAAATATCTCACAAACGACAAGTCGAAAAATTATGAAAATTGCACCATATTTTTCAGCGTTTTATCTTCTTCGATTTGCCGTCTATCAAAGCATACTTCCGACGAACTTTTTTTTTTCATTTTTTTGATGGGTTTTACATATTAGTAACACATGTGTTAGTGATTGATTATACATTTGATTTAAGGTTTAGGGTTAGGGTTTAGAGTTAGGGTTTAGCAGGGTTTAGTGTTAGGGTTTAGCAGGGTTTAATGTTAGGGTTAAGTAGGGTTTAGGGTTTATTAAGATTTAGAGTTTAGAGTTTCATAAAGCGTTTAGGGTTTAGGGTTTGGGGTTTGGGGTTTAGGGGTTAGGGTTTAGGGTTTAGGGTTGGAAGTTTGGGGTTTCGGGACGAAACCCCAAACTCCCAACCCTAAACCCTAACCCCTAAACCCCAAACCCTAAACGCAAAACTGTAACACACGTGTTAGTAATGTGAAACCCACTAAAAATAATGGAAAAAAAAATTCGTCGAAAGTATGCCTTAATGGAATGCAATTCGAAGAGGATCAAACGCTGAATCTAATGGTGCAATTTTCATAATTTTTCGATTTGTCGTTTGTGAGATATTTAACTTAAGGGGTAAATGAGTTTTGTATTCTCTTTGTACACATGGCACCATATCATTGGTTTCTCTATTCTCACACAAATTTTTAGTCTCATTTGAACCTTACCCATAATAATAATAATAATAATAATAATAATAATAATAATAATAATAAAAAATAAATAAATAAATAAATAAAAATGGAAATTGGTGTGGAAGCTTTGGAAAAATTTAGGTAGTTGCTAGAAATTGCATGCGAATGATAAGACTTTTGGTCTAAGGTCCCTGATATTTCTCTGCAAATCCTTCATGTTCCTTTTACTATATATAAAAACCGTTAGCTTGTTTTATTTTAAAATATAGAAGAGTCAGCCAACTATATAAGCAATTAGTCATTAACTAATACGTAGTAAATAATCAAGGACTTCCCGTATTTGTAACCACCTTGTAATTGCTTTATATTGTATGTAATGTAATATGTAACTTATGGTACCTTTATCGCGTCTCGACTATATATGCTATCACGTAGCATCCTTTAGAACCGTTAATAAATTTATACAGTGTAAGTAACTTACAAGTTCATTACATGATATGTAATCTGAATAGTTCGCTACTACTACGAATGACAGACTATACTTTATTATTTATGCGATAAATAAAAGCTTCGGCTGTATACTCGATCTTGAATTTTGGCACTCTTAATTAGTCAACTTAAAGATATTGGTCAATGCCACGAAACTCTCTTATTAGTATTCTTAATCCCTAGTTGTAGTGGTAACTATTGGTTTATATATTCTAAACAAACCTTTGTCGATTTCTCATACCCAAGCAGATACCTTTCTTCTCTAATCATTTATTTAATTTTAAGTGATTTTTATTCAGTTGAATAATTGTCATACAAGTTGTATACTAATTAATCATGTATTCGATATCATATTTTGTTAATTAGATAAATGTTGAGTTAATTTTTATTTTATTTATTATTTATGAGATACCATCCAACTGTTCTGAAATAATAAAAATAACAATAAGCATATATCATACACACTTACAAAGAGTTTAGTAAATTTCTTTCCAACTTTACAATTTCAAATATCGAAAAAGTTACAATTACCCTTGTCTACAATAAAAATAACTAAATTACCCATAACTAAATTGAGAAAAATCTATAATAATCAAATTATAGAATATTTTAAATGACATGTAATGTTGTCTATAAACAAACAATTAAAATTTTGGAAATAACACAATTAGTTATATAGTTCCTACTAATATTCACTGCTAGTGATTATTTGGGAGTGAATTATTTTTTATTCGATAATAATAAGATCGAATTTTTAGGTGTTATCGGGATATAGTTAAACCTCAATAGGATCAAACAAATTATGCTTGCCCTGGATTTCATAGTTTTCGTAAAAATTATCCGTCACATAGCGTGGGTCTCTACTAGTAACAATAATTTATACTTTACTATATAAATCATTTGTCACTTTTATTATTATAACCTTAAAATTTTAACATTTCTATTCTAACTTTTAATACATTCATTGTACATATGATTTTACATTCAATAATACACTTTTTTTTTTTTCATATTTTTTGCAATCATATTCATATATAAATAAGAAAATAAAGTGTAATTGTCATTTGAAAAGTTTTGATTTCGCTGTATAGTGTAATAATTATGGTAACGTTTTTCATACTTTAGTCACAAAATCAATGCCATAACTAATTGTTTAAAAATATACATATTCAATTTGAATCACTACACACATTTTAATCAGAACCGAAATTATCAAACTACACCGGAAAAGTGTTGGAGAACTATAAAATTGTAAGATATGATTTTGCAACATCAACTTTCCTTTTATATATTACCACTGCAGCATTGTACGGGTATGATGCTAGTACTCCCTCCGTCCCAAACAAATGTTCACATTACTATTTAGGAAAATGATTGGTATGACTAATTATGCAGGCCTAAAAAAAAGACCTAAGGGTGTGATTGGTTGCTTTAAAAAATTGATTGGGTGAGATTAGGAGAGAGAAAAAAATCAACCAATAAGATAATTAGGTCTGTATTTAGCCATTTAGGTCTATGTAATTAGGTTGATATAGCATTACTTATATTTGTATCAAAATAATTGTCCACTTGCAAAAAATAATTACTAAAAATCAGTATATTCTCATTTTACTCTCAATTATTACTATAAATCATTTATTGATTAAATAAATTTAGTCAATATAAGAACAAAAGTGACATTATAAGACATATTTTAAATTCCACGCAAATTGTTTTGTAGGACGGAGGGATTAATTAACAATAAGTTTGGTTGTAACGTACTATTGCCCAATTTAGTGCCATTGGTGTGGAGACTTCCATTGAATGTGGAACCGAGAAGAGAAATCTAAAGAAAAAAAGGGGTGATATGATTCGAATGGAAGGAATAAAAATGTTTTTATTTGAAGAGTCGTATACTCTTCTTCTTCAAACTTCTTCTTCAGTCAAGTATGCTTAATTGCTTAATTTCCAAGAGCTTTCCTTTACTTTTCAACACCGATACACTTCATCTACATTTAAGAAATGGTTTTTTTCTATATGCATGGTTTATACCTTTACCTTTGATTAATAATAATATAGTCAAACTCTAAACTTCACATACGTACCTTATATTTATATATATATGCATCTAATCTAATTAACCACACATACATACACCAATAAGTCTTCTTCTGAAATTGAATATAGCAACCCTTTTTCTTGCAAAAAGATGGATGTAACTAATAATTATTTAGCACATACTCTAGTATAAAACATTTTTTTTTTTATCGAGGGTGTAAACGTGGCAATCTACTTCGTTAACCACTCACTCTCGTCTTGTTAAATATTTGATTTGAGCCGAACTTAAATAAGATCGAGCTGAGCTTAAACATATTTGAGAGCTCGATCTCATCATTTTTATATCAAACTCAAATACACTCACAAGCTTAAACGAGACTATTACTTGTAAGTTGTAACGCTATTAATGTATAATTAACATCTTACATACTACACATGTATGCCTATGGTATTCAAATTTTAATAATAAATATCATATCTATATATATATATATATATATATATATATATATATATATATATATGATATGATATATTTAAGTTAAATTATATAACAGTATGGTATTTATTATATATTATATACATGTAATAAAAAATAAGTCGAGTCCGAGCTGAACTAGAACTTCTATAGTGTGTCACGAGGTTCGGATCATTTACACCCCAACTTTTGATGATTGCGTTATTTTTGTTGGGCCACCCACCCAATCCAAGTAAGGTTTAGATAGAAACCTTCTTTTGATTCTTCTTTTTATTATTGGGTAATTTATTTTTGATGTAAGGGATTCATCTCCAACAAGTTTATGTCATCACAATTCTATTCCAACTAGTGATGTTCCGAGAGTTCGATTTCCGCGTCGAATTGGGGTGAAATTCGCATGGTCAATCAAAACGGATTTACAAGAAAAGTTCTTCACTTTGTCATGAGCCATGACAGATCGTTTAGGGAACGAAGTGTCATTTTAATTATATATGTATTTAATTTGGAACTTTATATTTTGTTTGGACACTTCCGGGCCTTGACCCGTTTTGGATGGAGTTTGTTTTAACTTCATTTCCCAAGAGATTTAAGCACTTATAGGATTAGCGTTTGAGCAGCTTTTAATTTTGATTAGGAAACAATTTCTTGAATACTTCTTTGGATTCCGAATTTCTTAATTCGTAATTTTTGTTTGATTTGCAAGGCCAATCAATCATATTGTGCTATTGCATGTGCATTGAATTTTTTTTGTTTTTTAATTAAATTTTGATAGACTGATGTGCAACTAAGAAAAGACTTATGTTGATCCCAATAATCGCTTAAAACTGATGTTTGATGTGATGCATTCATGTCATTTTTCAGCCAAGCCGCATAGACTCGACTGTTTATATTTTTTGATTGTTCATGTCTCAAAGGTAATAACCAACATAAGCGAATTCACTCTAGGATTCCCACACATGTGCATAAACTACTTTACTTGCAGGATGAATCAGAACAGATGAAGCGTGAAATTGTTGTTTCATTTCTCACTGAAGTTGTACTCGGACTTAAAGAGGTACATTTAAGATATGAGAGATGCCTTTATTAAGTTAACTAGTTAAAAAGTTTATGATATGTAATCAACTGTGGAGTAAAATTACATGCTTTAGTTTAAATTTATTCTACTGTGCTTTGTTGATTTATATGTAAACCTGAATGAAAGCTTGTTTTGGTTGTATGTTTTGCAGGCTAACAAGAAAACAAGAAATAGAGCATACGAGGTTATTGTTCAAATTGGTCATGCCTTTGGGGTAACAAGGACAGTTTGCTCAACTTTTTTCAACATGGTAGAGAACTTACTGACTTATGAGTTCACAGACCTTGTATCTACTGCTTTCAGTTTTCTTCCATCCACATTTCTTCTTCTCCAGAGGAAGAATAGAGAGATTAATGAAGTAAGTATATTTTTTGTAAATATTAGCTGATCAGAAATTTCTGTTAAATTTTGAAAATAGTAGCTGAACAAATCCATGAAAATAATGTTTTTAAACTTGCAAACTTGTATCGTATTATATTATGTTCAGGAGTCTAATTTCAGGGGCATGCTTTGCTGCAGGCTAATTTGGGGTTGTTAAAGGTATTAGTTGCTAAATCACAAGCTGAAGGATTGCAAAACCATATGAGGGGCATGGTTGAAGCCTTGTTGAGCTGGCAGCAGCAACAAGAATCATTTCGAAGCAAAGGTTAGTTTCATTTACAATGATATATATATTTTAGAGTAAGTTATCTGCCAATTTTTTACTGTTCTACTGGTGCTATTTTAACCCTTAGATGATATGTCTTGATAGGTGAAGCTGCTCACAATTATAAGAAAGGTTTGTTGTGGATTATGTTATTTATACCAATTAATCTGAACTGAACAATATAAATACGAGTAATCATATTTTGAAATGCAGACAAAGGAACTGAAAGAACGGAAACATGCTGCTAACACGGAGGAAATCAAATCTCGTCTTTCGAAAGCAACTACCTCCAGGTTCTTTCTGCTGTATATCTATTAACCATTGTGCCATACTGCAATCAAAATGACTTACAACAATATATCGTAGTAACTAAATTAATCTGTTCTAAACAACAATTCAAGTGTAGCTGGGAGACGTTATGGCTTTGAATATACACGTTTGTTATTAAGTAGCGTCTGTCTTTCACAGGCTGAGCAGATGGAATCATACAAATATATTCTCTGATTTTGGTGATGAAGAAACTGAAAATGGCAATTCTGAAGAAATGGATACAAAGACCTTTTCTGGTCGAGATAGCATTCTCAACTCCAAGAAATCTTCATTCAGGATCGTACTTGGATTTCCTACTTCAATTCTATGCACATACATGCCTCTATTAACAGTACGCAATGTTATGAGAATATCGTCTTTGGTTATTCATTAGGTGCATACACAATATGATTGAATATACATAATTTTTGCAGGTCCAAGAGAGCAGGGAAGAGCTTGCCAGAAGACAGTTACGACCAGTTAGATGATGAACCACTTGACTTGCTTGACCGTCAAAAGACAAGATCTTCTCTTAGGTCAACTGATAATCTAAAAGGAAGCTACAAGCTGAAGATGAGCCGGAAATAGATGCTGATGGACTGCTTATAATTCGGGAGGATGAGAAAAGAGATGCGACTGCAGGGCCCGATTGCTCTGATGTGAGGAGTCTCACAGGTAGTAACAACTCACGTAAAGCAGAAAAACGCAGGAGAAGGCGTATACAGGTTCTGAATACTCGAGCAAGAAGGCAGGTGGAGATTTGAAGAGGAAGGGGAAGCTTCAGCCGTATGCTTTTACTGGCCTCTGGACCCGAAGATGGTTAGCCGCAGACCAGAGCATCGGGCAGCTGCAAGGAAGGGCATGTCCAGTGTGGTTAAGCTGTCAAAGAGGCTTGAGGGACAAAGTGTCCAATGCCTTATCCTTGAAGGGATTGAAATTCAAGAGAAGCAAAAACAAGAGTAACCACAAAAAAATACGATCATGCTATTAACTTTTGAAGCCTTATGGCCTGATATTGCAACTGTATTTATTTATTGTGGTGGTCGTGTAATAGTTTTCTATTCAAACATAAATAGTAAGTAGAGCTGTTTTCATGTATAACATAACTTTGTTTGTCCATTGCGTTTACACATGCCGTCAGATTCTCACACTAGTGAATTTCAATTGCATCTTCAAAATGAGTGTGGTTAACAATTGAAGTTTGAAGCACCAAAAAAACACAAGACAGCACCAAAAAAAAATCCAACAATATATTCATCTAATTTTGGATAAGTGACAGTACAGATGAAAGGTTTTATCATCAAAATATTAGACGGGCGAGAATACAATAGAAGTGAGAGTTCAACAGGTTTATCATTATCCTTTCTTCATCTTCCATCCTTTCTCATTCCCGATCATTGTTTAATCAACATATACCTGCAAGAGACAAGGCCAGAAGCAAATGTTAGGCAGCTGACTGCTTGTTTTAAAAAATTAGTTAGTGCCAACATGCTTATCGCTAAAAATGCTTATTTCTTATATAGTAAGCAGAAGCAGATTTCAAAAGGGCGTTTGGTTTTGGGTAACTTCCGTAAAAATAAGCAAATAAGCGCTACTATGCACAATCTGAAACACCCACTTAATAAGCAAATCATGTTTGAGCAATATTTAGACATCAAACTTGTAACCTCAAAAAAAAAAATACAAATCTTCTCATATTGTCTTACGATCCAAATCGTTTTCCAGGGATTGTGAAAGTACCAACTACTTGAAGGGCGCAAATAATATTGACGAGTTGTGACCTCCAAACCCAAATGAATTAGACAAAGCCACCTTGACTTCCAGCTTTTCTTTCTTTGGGCCGACCAGCACTTTTGTGTCCTGTGAATAATCGTTACATTAGTCCATGACAAAAGGTCTAGAGTGCATTTCATCAAGTAATAAAATAATAATTATCTCATCAAACGACAAGCCAATACAAATGAACAATGAGGCAACCACAGCCCAGTTCGATGGCGTCACAAATAGCATACTAAATAATTCACAGACACGTGAAGTACGTAATTTTGGATCTAACAGATCTTAGACAAACAGTAACATAAAAAATGCCAAATGAGAAAACACAAAAATACTCATCATACCACTCCTTCGTCTGGATTTTCAAGATTAATATTTGGATGAATCCACCCTGTCCGTATTGCCTACAAGGAAAAACAACAAAACCATGTAAATTTATCAGGATGAGAAGGCCTGAAACACACAAACGAGGGGAACAATTATAAAAACTAGCAAAGACAAGCTGACTTGTTCAACAAGTGTACAAAAACCAATGTTCATAGAATCTTCATAACAAAACCATAAGGTATATCATACATGAATAAACCAAGCATTTTGGCGCACCTAGTTCTTACTTGTAATCAGTAAGCACCATTATATAATAAAAAGCAATGGATCAATTACCCATTTCTTAAACTGCTGTAGTCAACAGCAAGCATTGGGGAAAAAAGACTTATGATATTTGGTAACAGCACATATATTTGTGTAAACTACTTAATTCCATTTGTTATAAAATCTTTGGAAAAAAGTACACATTTACTTGGTCCATTCCAATTTTCTAAGAGTCATACTCTGTAAGCCGTGGCTGAAGTAATACTTTTCAGCAAAACGCATTTCACAACTAACTGCAAGGGCAAGTAAAGCAGAGGGCCATAATTTTATGCCAAACTGATCTCCATTCATTGCAACATGATAGATCTGAAATAACTCTATCAAAAAAAATTATGATGCTCAATGACCATATATAAGATGGGTAACTTGTCATCATCTCATGAATTGTATTCGTAGAAAGCTCAAACGATATCGGTGAATGAACAGAGGACGGATGTTATTTGGGTAATCTAGGATATTCAAAACAAAAAGCTCTCACAAGATAACTGCATTACCTGTACAGTTGCAACAGCTTCTACAGCACCAGCTGCTCCTAGAAGGTGACCAATCATAGATTTTGTAGAATTTACTCGCAACTGCAAACATTAAATTCCCATCATGAAGTCATTGCAATCAAAAGGACATCCCATTCAGTGGAATATTGTTACAAGTATTACACCTCTTGGTTCTGCCCAAAACAATGAAGAAGAGCATGGTATTCTTTGAGGTCTCCAGCCGGTGTTGATGTAGCATGTGCATTTATGTAGTTCACATCTTCCCTCGCTACCCCAGACTGAGATAATGCCTTTTCTATGCATAAAATCACACCGGCACCTGATAACAGATAAATAGAAGAAGATCAATTACCGGACGTACAAAAAATTACTTATCTAGCATCACACATGTTTCATGTTGATTTCTTCACCAACAAAGTGATGTACAACAAGCTTATACACATGCACCATAACTCTTTATCATCTAAGATAATGGCAGGATATTAACCAGATAGGGTTCTATTCCCCAGCAAATTTTATATGCATAAACATGTAATGCAGCCACCTTGAGGATGAGGCTCTGTCATATGATAAGCATCACAAGTGAAGCTTCCACCCAAAAACTCTGCATAGATTGTAGCCCCCCTCTCCTGTGCAATACCAAAATATAGGCAAAGTTCAGCACACATATGTTTAGCATATCGCAGATTTCAAACATCAAACCTTAACTGTAAACAAACCTTAGCATGCTCAAGTTCTTCCAGCAATAGGACCCCAGCTCCTTCTCCCATAACAAACCCATCACGACCCTGTTTGGATAACGTAACAGATTATATACGAATTTGTAGAACATGTATGAGTTGGTGAAAGTGAATGCTAAACCAATAACCTTAATTGATCAAATATGTTTAATATTACCGAATCCCATGGGCGAGACGCTTTGGCAGGGTCACTGTTTCTCTCGGATAGAGCTCTGCAAGCCACAAATCCTCCCAATCCTACACCAGTTGTTAATACAATAAGGTATATTATGTTGTATGTTAATAACTCACGTACAACAGAAGAAGACCAATACCTATAGGTATAATGACAGCGTCCGAGCCACCACAAAGCATCATGTCCTGCAAGGTTCAGTATGCAGTTAGAATGCATGTTTTAACACATACTGTGAAACCAGAAGCTTGCCAGAAGTAAATAGAATCACTTACAGCTTCACCTCTGATGATGTGATTTGCTGCATTGAGTATACAGAAGTTACTGGTGGCACAAGCTGTAGAGATAGAATAGTTTGGACCCATCCATCCCTGAAGGAAAATATGGAAATGAAGAGATGCTTATAAACAGATGTTAAGTGAAGCTGAATTTAGGTTACTTACGAGATCCATTGCCAGCATTGCAGATCCCATGTTAGTGGTTGCAAAGGGTACGCAGAAAGGATTCATCTTCCTATATGAGACCCTCAAAGCTTCTATTGCATCATTGAAAACCTGAAGAAAATATATATATATAAGTAAATTTGAAAGTAACAAGAGAAGTGTAAATGAGTGGGATTGATTACCTTCATACCACCCATAGCAGAGCCGATGAGGACTCCACATCTGGTTTTATCTAATTGATCCATTTGATGTTGGGTGGTTATCCCAGCATCTGCAAGAGCCTTTTTGCCAGCAGTAAGCATGTAGAGCATAAACCTGTCCATTCTTTTGGATAGTTTAGGTGCCACCCATCCATCTGTTGAGAAATTTTTTATCTCACCAGCAATTCGCTGCAAAAAGTGAGCGAATTTGGTAACGAATAAAATAATTAATTTATTTATAGATATACAAATAAATAAATAAAATAAACGAGAGAAATAGAGAGGTGGTACAGTTGGATAGTTGGAGCAATCAAAGGCCTGAATTTGAGTAATGCCACTGACACCTTGGAGGAGATTATGATAGAAATCGTGTGGATTGTTACCGATAGGGGTTTCTACACCCATCCCAGTCACAACCACTCGCCTGTGTTTAGTTTGAGGTTTGTTTTTGGTTACAGTCTCCATGGAAGGTTGAATGGCTATAGCCATAGCTTCACCTGATTAATTAGATTACATTAGACTAATATTATTTATTACTGTATGTATTTTTATCAATCAAATCAATTGGAATTTGCATGAATGATTGATTAAGTAGTAGTAATTGAATAGACAAGTAGTAACCTGGAGGTGAATTTGTGGATCTGAAAGCAGAAGCAGCAGAGGAGAATGGTGCAGATAAAGTTAAACGCCCTAAATCCCTCTTCTTCTTCTTGTCTCTGATATTATCAATATTATTAGAAGAAGAAGAATAAGCACATTTATATTTAGATGATGAGGAGAGGTTGGTGCTGCGTTTGCGACTACCACCACCACCAACACCACCCCATGCTGCTGCTTTTGTTGTAGGTGATTTAGAATTAGAATTAGAATTAGAAGAAGAAGAGACGGACATGCAAGCGGCTATAATCCATGTACTTAATACCGCCGATGAACCACCCATCTCTTCTTTACTCTCTTCTTCTGATTGATTGATTAATTTATCGTCTACTGTTATTGTTATGAACAAGTAAGTATTCCTTGCTTTATTTATTCATCCAAGTGAGTCAGTCAGTGAGTGAGTCAATCGATTGTTGAGTGGAGGTGGTGACGGCGGGCGGAGGAGGGTTTTGATTTGAGAGCTACCGTTGAATCTCACTCACTCACTGGTTTTATTATTAATTAAATCTACAATCAAAAATTTAATTATACTCCGTGTTTAGTTAACACACAAAGACTAGACAATACAATACAAACGCAGAGAAACAAAAAAAAAGAGAGGGGGAGAGAGAGAGAGAAACAAAGTCCAGTAAATATTGTAAGCCATTTGATTTGATTTGATTACTTGGCAGTTGGCACCAACAAAAACCCCCCCACTGGCCCCACTCTACCCAAATCCAACTCTCACCCCCATAGTTCAATTCGGCGAGTGATAAATACAACAAATTTTTTATCCATACATCAATTTTTATGCATTCTGTTGCATACAACATTTCAATACATATCTTTAGTGTATGAATCAAAAAGTTTGTTGTATATATCAACACCCATTCACTTCTATTCTATTTTTTTATTTTTATTTTTAACAAACTCCCTAACTTCATTTACGTCCCTGCTTACAATTTTTTAGTTAACTCATACATTCTGTAATATTCTTTTTTCTTTTGTAGATAGATGTATATAGATGTATATTCATTAATAAATAAAATAAAACAGAAACATGGTATATTACTACGTAATATTTAATATAATATAATAATATACGAGGGACGGAGAAAACAGGGAAAAGGAACTGAAATCTGGAACACGTGAGTTTAGGTGTGGTGTTGTGACCTCTTCACATGAACAATTTTTTATTCTTTTCTATTTTCCAATAAAATATTATATTATAAATTATAAAATAATAATAACCTCCAAATTTCTCACTATTTCTTTCAACCATTATAGGAGGGTCATTTGAAAATATAGGTTTATATCTTACTAGTATTATTTTATGCCGAAATACATTTATAGTATTTTTCTTTAACTTATTTTCTATTTACCATAATGAACGGATTAAATTTGGTCACATAGTGTGATGCTCAAATCTATTCTTACCGCAGTTTATTTTGTGTCATCAAGACTATGGCATTTTGATTTTCAAATGTACGTGTTTAATTATCTTTATGATAACAATAAACTTGAACACAATTTTGATTTTTAAACTTATATCAATAAATTACGTAACATATAGGAGTTGTGCATCATAACTCGAATCCCAGTAACACTCGTATTTTTCGTGATTCATCTAACAGACCCTTTCTTATACGAAGTATTATTTCCGTTGAGAACAAAATTAATGGAGTTATATTAGGCTGAATCATTAACTATTGTATATCTCAAATTGTGGTGCATCACGAGGGTCATAAAGCGTGTGTGTGTGTGTGTATATATATATATATATATATATATATATATATATATATATATATATATATATATATATATATAGTTGGAGGATCTAAAAAGAAGGAAAATTTTGTGGAGAAGGGGGAGAAGGAATCCTGGTCATTCATCTCATTTTCAAGTCAAAGGGTATATTAGTCAATTGTTAATTGGTTATTTTATTTCAATATCATAAAACGTAAATGCATTAATGTGGACATTCTTTTGTTGCTAGTATTAGACTTCATTATTTTTGGAAACTATCACCCAAATATCTTTTCAAACTTGATATTAGGCTCCATTATCTTTTCAATTTTGGTTTGATCCAAGAATATTGCTGAATCTTCATCGGATATTTTATTCTCTGGGGTTGATACATGCGACGTGGATTTTTAATACAGTGATACTTGAATTCTCGTTTTTTTATACTCATTTTTGGTGCATTTTTTCCTAAAATTAACATCATATAAAACGATACCTGCTATCGAATTCTAACACTGTTTAACGCTGATTTTTCCAACATTGTCGCATATGAGTTGTCCTCAATAACTTGTGTGTATGACATTGCAATTGGGTATCTCCCTAAAAACGCACGACACATTGATTCAGTCTTGAATCATTCTGATTCAGTGCTTTTCAAAGTTTACCGCGAAAAAAGGATTAGCTTGATTCTGTAATTAAAATCATTGATTCAGCCAACAAATGCGTTGTTTGAGACCTTCTATAAACTTAGCTTCATATGTTTATTACACCTTCAAATTTGCCAGCTGTGATAACTATGCATCTGAAACATCATACATGGATTCATTTAATATGGTTCAGCCATGCTTATATTGTACTCCATCACAATCAGATTCAACCCTATATTTCAACCACATAATACGCCATTATGGCGCATTAAAATTAAACAACAATAGTTTAAAAAACAATATCATAAACCAACGCTCCTGTGAAACTAGAAACACTATAGTTTAAAAAATAAATTAACAACGTCTCGGTGCAAGTATTACAATTAGACGATAAAATCGTGAGCTTCAATCAGAATGTTAATGACACTTACTACCGTAATGTCCTACCAAAGATTAAAAAAATCCCATCCAAAATCCCTAGTGGTAATTCAATTATTCTCAAAAGGACATTTGTAAAAAATAAATCAAATTTTTTACTATTTACGTTAAGCACATTGTGTTCATTTTCCATACGCCGCCAACCTTTCATCTCTTATCTTGTCTGTTGCCTCTTCAATCAGTTTCTTAAAGTCCATGGGAAGTTTATCATGATCCTTCGATTCAAACTCGACTTTAAAAGCCAAAGTGTTCAACCCAGACAGTAATATCTTCGATGCGTATTTCTTCCGAAGATCATCTAGCTGTGCCTGCTGTTTGTTATTCTTCGCTCTTAGCCCCGTTTCAAAGTCCCTTGATCCCTTGAACATTTCCATGTGGCGCATTAAAAAAATGCCACAATCTACCCCATTTAAAGTTGTTTGCCACGCTAATCTCAGTCTACATGGAACAAATCGTCGCATGGTTCTGACTATAGGGTGCTGCTTTCTTTCCAAGCAGTCACAAAACCGATCCCTCTGCGATTTTTTAAAAAAACAGCAAGTGAGTCACTAATAACAAGGTTTACAACTTAAATAACTATGCTTCTGATACATACAACATTTGCTTTATATACTATGATTTAGCAGTCGTTATACTATGATTCTGCAAAATTAGAAACTATGATTAACCATCAATTATACTATGATTCTGCAAAATATACACTATGATTCACGATTAACTATGCTATGATTCTGCAGATTATAAACTATGATTCAGCATTATGATACACTGATTCACCGTGCTTAACCTTGTATTAAGATAATCTAAAATCATTTCCTAGACACTTTATCATACAATGTTTACAAATTAAATAACTATGCTTCTGTTACATAAAACATTTTCTTTATATACTATGATTTAATAGTTGTTATATTATGATTCTACAAAATTATAAAATAACATTAGTCAGCAACTATACTATGATTCTGTAAAGTATAAACTATGATTCAAGATTAACTCCACTAAGATTCTGCAAATTATAAACTATGATTCAGCATTAGATATACTATGATTCTGCAATTCATATAACATGCTTCGGCAACATTCAAACTATGGTTCAACAGTATAGCACAATCTTTTAGTATTAATAACTTTCTAAATCAAACTACTCTTACACACCTCTATGGGCTTAGCACATTTCTTATTGCTAATACATAATGTACTAATATTAAGATGGAGTTTAGTAATGCGTACCAAATTTTCATGTACTTTTTCATAATAATACTTAGCCGCGTCACCATTGACCAAATTGTCAAGAACAAATATACCGCAGGCATCTAGGTCGAAGACCACACACCAAATTGTCAAGAACAAATATACCGCCAGCATCTAGGTCAAAACATGAATATCACACACACTAAAAATTCAACTCATGGCTTTCATGTGACATACACTGCATACATGGATCAAACAAATGATTCAGAACAACAATAATCAATGTTAGGCACTTTATAAACCAAACAGTTCTTGAAACAAGTACATTAAACCATTAATCATAACAGGCCACTTCTAAGCAACCCATATAATCAATGCAATTCCCTCTAAACTGATTCGGCATATTAAATCTTCGATTCTGCTTTAGAAAATGTTGTACATGCTAAGGCCATACATATGAAAACATGCCAGCAATCATATCATGCCATTAGCACGCAACTATGTTTAACGAGTGACCACTAGCCACATACTGAGTAGATACCTAAAACTTTTGATTCAGCAGTACAAGTATAAAACAGATTTCATGTTTAATTTGATTTTACTGCCACCTACATAGTATATACAGTTATATAATATATACTCCAACAAAGCTATTATGCATTTTATCATACAATGCAACAACAATAGCACACCAAAAAAAACAAAACGTCCATTCATAAGTAACCATGTTGCATATGGTTTTTTTGTGCCACACTGATTCTGTAATTACACATTTTGATTCAGCAAACACGCAAAATTCAAGACCCATGCTTAAAAAATTTACACACAATTCGAATAACCTATAAGGAAGAGTTCACTACAGTTATTAAACAACTCGGAAATTCTCTGAATCGAGGGCTCAAAAAAAAGGAGTCAGCATAACAATAATTACGCACAGTTCTTGCCTGTTATGATTCAATGGCAACTAACATACTACATTATTACCCACTATAATCAAAGTTTCTTTTCTTTTAATAAACCCTAAATAGCTGTGTTCCCAAAAAATACAATACTCAACTCAGGCACAGAAAATAATAGGGCTAACCTGTAACATCCTCAAAATTGGCCTAGTTGAAATACGGTATTTCCCTTAATTTAACTGCTATTTAAATTGTATTTTAAATACTTGGTGTATTTTGATAGCTAAATTAATAGGTCAATTGGCTTATTGTGATAAATGAATTATTACATGTTTTAAATTTATTTAGTCGACGGTATAATAAAAACTTATTTCTCGCAAATGATTTTTAGGTTCCAGACAATAGATTTAGGACGGGTATAATTTATACCCAAAATAAGCTGAGTCATATGTTAAGATCGACACCTGTGATTTCATTTGACAACACCTCATTCTTCCAAATTCTCAATAACATCTCATAAACTCTCAAACTAAATTCACAATCTGATTTCTTCAATTCAAGACTGTGATTTTGATTTCTAGTGTTCTTCCTCTTCATTGTATCATCATCATCTCCATTGTAAGTAATATTATCTCCATCCTCATGTTCTTGCTTGAATGAGTAGGGTTAGGTTAAAATTGATGATTGAATGGTTATGTTCATGCTTGAATATGTAATTGTGTGATGATTACAAACTGATTTCATGTTTATCTTGGTGAATTACTAGTGTTCTTCAAGTTGTTAGTTGATTTAATGAAATTGGTTGAAACCTAGGTTGAAGAATTGGTGCATGTATGATTAGTAGTGTTTGATGATGTTAGTTGTTGTTGCAATATGTTTATACATGTTAGTATAGGTCATTTTCATGTTAAAATCATGTATTACAACTGAATTTGTGATTCTTGGTGTTTTGGATTCGTGTGTAAATGCTTGCTGATCTGGGTATTGTTGCTGAAAAGGTGTCGAACGCGATCCGGACTAGTCACCAGGATCGCGTTGTTATGTGTTAATTGTTACAGCACGAATTGTTCCTTGGAACGCGATCCAGATCACCTCGACCGGATCGCGTTGGTCAGTGAAAAGCTGAGTCACTAGGATTTTGTTCTTGGGAACGCGATCCAGCCACCTTGCCCGGATCGCGTTTGATAGTGAAAAACGGTAACAGAACTTTTTGTACATGGGAACGCGATCCAGCTTACTCTCACCCGGATCGCGTTTGCATGTTGTAAAATGACGAATTTGATAACTTGTGACTTGTGCATTCGTGTTAATCGCATTGTATAGTAGATATTCTTATCTGACACTATATACATGATTATATCATAGTGAACTTGAATTTGAGACTAATTCGGGTTAGTTGTATTTTCAGATAAAGCGAAGACTCAGTGAGACTAGATCTCTGAGGGGTGACATTGTCTGTAAGGGTGAGTGGATCTTAGACTTTCAGTCTAATTTGGTTGTAACAATATGGTTACAACGGGTAAATGTGAATTTACTGTTTTCATTGTTAAGTTAATATTTTGCCATGATGGTTATATTTAGCTTAATTACTGGTGTCCTTGATTGCCTTGCTGGTTGTGGACTATATGAATGTCGGGGGTCAACGTGTGTTGGGTTTGTGTACTATTACTTTGGACATCATAAGTGCTTTGTATATGTGTTGTTCACTGAAATTATGTTGTAAGTAGTAATAGTACCAAGCTATCGGTTTAGCCACTGATTTGGCCTTCAGTTAGTTTTAAGTGTTACTTGGGGAACCACCGCGGCATGAGGGTACTCCAAGGACCACCGATCCTTCATGATTAAATGTTGCTATGCTTTGTTGTATTCATTTGTTAAGCTAAGTTAGGTGATAGTTTGAGATTTATTCACTTAGCTTCGTGCTAACCCCTCATTACTTCTTGCAGGTTTACTTTGGTATGTGGGTGGGCAAGAAGTACTATAGGAATGGAATGTTTGACAAGCTCACTCTGTTTTGTTAACTTTGTTAATGCTATGACATTATGATATGGATTTCTATAACACTAAACTTATCGTATGTAATGTCTAGGATAATCTAGTTTAAAGACTGTATGTAATTGGATTGCCATTTTGAAATGTAAATATGCAATCCAATGGTTTGTATCTAAATCTTGCGCTTCCTTTTAAAAAAAAAATATCCTTGTATTTTCGAGTAGGGTGTTATAAATTGGTATCAGAGCAATGGTTTGGGTGAATTGAACATGGGTTAATTGTTCAATCCCAAATCTATTTGTGTTAGTCAAACATTCCTGGGAAGGGGATTGAGCTAGTGAATATGATTTGGTTAGTATTGTTAGGTACTAACAATTAACGGGTTATGAGATGTGTTGTGGTACAGGATATGGCAGAAAGTAACGCTCCGACCAGTACCCCGATCAATGCTTCTGGAGCGAGAGACTCTCCTCCGGAAATTCAGTCTCAAAGCCAAGGTCAGACTAATACTACACTCCCTGCAAGTGAATTGAGCCGTGATGAGTACACTTTGTATTTGGAGGATGAGTTAAACAAATATAAGGAATTATATGAACAACAAGCTAGAACATCCCGACAGATTCTGGCGGTTAGTAAGATTACACCTCCGTTAGTGACATCACAGTTTTCTATGCCACCGCCTACTTACTACCAGACATCAGCTCCTTTTTCTTCTTCAGGACCTTCTGGATATCAGTTTCCGGTATTTCCTCCTCCACCTCAGCAAAAATTATGTTCATTTAAGACCTTTAAGTCTAGTGGACCTTCAGATTTCTTTGGGAGTACAAATCCTTCTGTGACCATGGATTGGTTAAGGGATGTCGAAAGAAAATTTGAGGTTTGTCGATGTGAGGATGAGATTAAGGTAACTTATGCAGTGCAACTTTTAAAGGGTCCGGCAATGGGATGGTGGGATTCTATCACATCTCATTTAACACCTCAGCAAAAAGCTTCCATTACATGGTCCGATTTTCATAACGCGGTTTGTAAGAAGTATTGCTCCGGGTATGACATGACTCGCATTAGGCGTGAATTCTTGGATATGCAATTGACTGACAGTATGACTATAGAGGACCTTATCTCCCAGTTTACCGATAAGTTGAGATTTGTACATCAATGGGTACCGGATGAAAGGACAAAGATTGACCATTTTGTTGGAATGTTACCCCATACTTATCGAACTACTGTGAGACTTGCAGGAGATCTTAACCAAGCTTTTGATTTGGCCCGTTCTGTGGACGGCGATATTAGAGCTCATGATTTGGAGATTAAAGACAAGTCCCCAATGAAACCCAAAGGTGAATCTACGTCAGGTCAGGGAAAGAAGAAATGGCAAGGTAATAATAATAACCGTAAACCGAATGTTATTGGTGGTTCAGTGGATAGATCAAATTGGTGCCAAAATTGCAAGTCTAGGCACACGGGACATTGTACACCTCAGACTGCTAGGTGTATTAAGTGTGGTCAGTTCGGTCATGACATCAAGGATTGTCCTTTTCCTAAGCCAGTGTGTTGGAATTGTCGCAAGGAAGGACATCGTTCGAGTGCATGTCCAGAGGCAGGGAAGCAAAAATCGGGCACGGTCGGAGGGTCATCGTCATCTTCTGGCCAGAAAAGAAAGAATCCTCCCGCTCCAACGGGTCGGGCTTTTCGAATGACCGTGGATGAAGCTGTGGTAGCCGAGGACGTCATAACTGGTACATTTCTTATAAATTCAGTACCGGCATGCGCCTTATTTGATTCAGGGGCAAATTGTTCCTTTATGTCCTTGGTATTCTGTGATAGACTTAAATTGACACCTACATGTATTTCACAACCAATTGAGATTGAGGTAGCGGATGGAAAGTTAGTTTCGGTTACCACATCGGTGACAGGAGCTAGTATTTTGATTGAGGGTCATAGTTTCCCTGTTTCTTTTCTATTGATGCATATTCATGGATTTGATGTTGTGTTAGGCATGGATTGGTTGAGTCGTAATAAAGCCAATATAGATTGTCATAAGAAGCTGATAAAAATCCCAATCTCAGACGAGTCATATGTCGTGGCTCGAGGGGAAAGGGAGAGGGGTAGTATACCTTTGATCTCTATGATGAAAGCTAGAAAATCTCTAGCTAAAGGGTGTGATTCTTATTTAGCCTATGTTGTCGATGCTAAGCTAGAAAAGAAAGCCATTAGTAATGTCCGAGTTGTTTCTGAGTATTCGGATGTTTTCCCTGATGAATTGCCTGGTTTACCTCCGGTTAGAGAAGTAGAATATAAAATTGAGTTAATTCCTGGTTCTACTCCGGTAGCTAAGGCACCTTATAGATTAGCTCCCTCCGAAATCCGTGAAATGATGAATCAAGTTCAGGAATTATTAGATAAGGGTTTTGTTAGACCCAGTTCTTCTCCTTGGGGTGCTCCTGTATTATTTGTTAAAAAGAAAGATGGCACTTTCCGTATGTGTATTGATTATAGAGAATTGAATAAGAGGACAGTAAAGAATAAGTATCCTTTACCCCGAATAGATGAATTGTTTGATCAATTGCAAGGATCTTCATTTTTCTCTAAGATAGACTTGAGATCGGGTTATCACCAAGTTCGGGTTTGTGGGGAGGATATCCCTAAAACAGCTTTTCGCACTCGTTATGGCCATTATGAATTTCTTGTTATGCCTTTTGGGTTGACTAACGCTCCAGCAATTTTCATGGATTTGATGAATAGGGTTTGTCGGCCTTTTCTCGATAAATTTGTCATTGTATTTATTGATGATATTTTAGTTTATTCTAAATCTGAATCTGATCATGAAATACATTTGCGTTTAGTTCTTGACACCTTGAGAAAGGAGAAATTATATGCTAAGTTTTCGAAATGTGAATTTTGGCTTCGTGAGGTTCAGTTTTTGGGGCACATCATTTGTGAAGATGGGGTTAAAGTGGATCCATCTAAAATTGAGGCTGTCATGAATTGGCAATCACCTAAATCTCCGACAGAGATCAAGAGTTTTCTGGGTTTGGCAGGTTATTACCGAAAATTCATTAAAGATTTCTCCAAGATTGCAGGTTCTTTGACTAAATTAACTCGTAAGGATGTGAAATTTCTGTGGGGTGATCAACAGGAATCGGCTTTTCAGACCTTGAAACAATTGTTGTGTCAGGTTCCGATTTTAGCTTTACCTGATGGATCCGAGGATTTTATCGTATATTGTGATGCTTCACATGCGGGTTTAGGTAGTGTATTGATGCAACGAGACCGTGTTATTGCCTATGCTTCACGTCAGTTGAAACCTCATGAGATTAACTATCCTACCCATGACTTGGAACTTGCAGCTGTGGTTTTTGCCTTAAAGATTTGGAGACATTACCTGTATGGAACCAAATGCGTTATTTGTACGGACCACAAGAGCCTTCAGTACATGTTTACTCAAAAAGAACTTAATATGAGGCAAAGACGATGGTTAGAATTGATTAAGGATTATGATTGCGAGATTCGATACCATCCGGGTAAGGCAAATGTGGTGGCAGACGCGCTTAGCCGAAAGGGTAAAGCTGAAAGGGTTTGCTTAATGCGTTTGGAAATCTCTTCAGACTTGATCGATAAATTGAAATTGGCTCAGATGGAGGCTCTATTGAATCATAACCTGAAATCAGAAATCATGCTTAAAAGGAAGGATTTACTGGTAGAAGATTCTCGTGGATTAAAGACATTTCAGTCTCGTGTTTGGGTCCCATTGTTTGGTGGACTTCGAGATGTCATATTGATAGAGGCTCATAAATCCAGACTGTCGATTCATCCCGGAAGCACCAAAATGTATCAGGATTTAAAACCATTGTATTGGTGGCCTACTTTGAAGTTGGATGTCGCTCGAATTGTTGAATCTTGCCATATTTGCTCTCAAGTAAAGACCGAGCATCAGAAACCTTATGGAGCTTTGAAGCAACTCGAAATTCCCGAGTGGAAATGGGAACATATTACCATGGATTTTGTGACTAAATTACCTAGAACTGTTAAGGGTAATGATATGATTTGGGTAATTGTCGATAGATTGACCAAGAGTGCTCACTTTCTTGCTACTTGTGAGACGGCATCATTAAGTAAATTGGCGCAATTGTACATTAATGAAGTGGTCATTAGACATGGGATTCCGTTGTCGATTGTTTCAGACAGAGATTCTCGATTTGTGTCAGGTTTTTGGCAGAATTTACAGCGTGAATTGGGTTCTAGGGTCAATTTGAGTACGGCTTATCATCCTCAGACGGATGGTCAGTCGGAACGCACCATTCAAACCTTGGAGGACATGTTGCGGGCATGTGTATTAGAATTTGGTGGGTCGTGGGATTCCTATTTACCATTAGTTGAGTTTGCCTATAATAATTCTTTCCATTCTAGTATAGGCATGCCACCCTATGAAATGTTGTATGGTCGTAGGTGTAGAACACCCACTTGTTGGTTAGAGGCGGGTGAAAAGCAGTTTGCGGGTCCTGACATAGTTCAAATTACAGCCGATAAGGTAGCTATAGCCCGAGATAGA